>JAODAL010074760.1:0-14246 GCA_025379985.1 Phyllomedusa bahiana
GGGGAAATTTTTGGTGATTGTGTAGCAGCAACCTCACGGGTTTGGGATAGAGCAAAAAATTCTAGCTACCAACTTCCTGAACTGGAAGTTTATTCAAACTATTGTTGTGCCTATATTTTATAACCTCAATTGTTTTCCAAGTTCGGTTAAACTAGTGCTGTGTCCATTGGACAGTTTGCCGAAAATGGCAAATTTGGCAGAATTTTATCTGAAGTATATGGAGGCCATAACACTGAGGGATTGACTGCTGGACCTAAAGTTACTTCAACAGACCACCATGTCTACATGTGTTTTCAAGGCAGAGAAGGTAACAAGCTTCTACCAGACTCCTGTTGGACAAAAACATTGGGGATATTCAAATTTAACATGACCGATTCGTCTTGCTCTCAAAATCTTTGGAAGGAATATCGGAACACCACCATACATATTAAATAGTCATCCTTAACTCTGCTGCCCGTTTTGTCCACCTCTCTCCTCACAACTCCTCTGCCTCTCCCCTCTGCCAATCCCTTCACTGGCTTCCCATTGCCCATTGAATTCATTTTAAGCTACTAACCAGGACCTTCAAGGCTCTCCATGACCTCTCCTCTCCATACATCTGTGCCCTAATTTCCAAATATCTCCCCTCACGCACTCTCCGCTCCTCACAGGACCTTCTCCTCTGCTCTCCCCTTATCAGCTCCTAACACAACCGTCTCCAAGACTTCTCCCGTGCTTCACCCACACTCTGGAACTCACTGCCCCAACACATCAGACTCTCCTCGACTTTCACCAGCTTCAAAAGCAACCTGAAAACCCATTTATTCAGGCTTGCCTATAACCTACACTATCCTTGTTCACTACTTCCTCCCCAACCATGTCTGCCCCTCACCTCCTGTCTCTTTCCCCCTCCTTGTAGATTGTAAGCCCTCGCGGGTAGGGTCCGCTCTCCCTCTGTCGTGCCAATTGTCATTAATCACTTATCATTGTACTCGTTTGACTTATGTTATGTATGTAACCCCCTTGGATGTACAGCGCCCTGAAATCAATGGCGCTTTAAAATAAATAATTAATAATAATAAAATAAATGGGCAGATGATTTTTCTCTTATGTGTTGGGCATCTTACCACTAGAAGCCTACACCTGTTTAGCTCTATCAGGCCTGTGTGAATATCACATCATCCAACTTGTGCTCAAACAACATTAGTGACTTACATAACGTTTTTGCATCATATGTCCTTAAAGAAAATCTCTGATTTGTTGCAATTTTTTACAGAATGCCATCTACAATTATAAAAAGCTCTGCTCTTCACTAAATCTCTCCAGCCTATTCCATTTATGTCTCTAAGACATAAAGAGGTAAAGGTCACCTGTACGATGCAGCTTAAAATTAAAGTAAAAATATTTCTGCTTTTAACATTTAAAAAAAAAAATTATAAACTTAAAGGTTTGCCACCATTAAAGCCTGAGAAAGGATGACACTAAAACATCATGTTCATAGATCTGGGATATAGCACTGCCACCTCTTGGCAGATACGAAAACATCTGATGTGATTGTACCTAAAAGAAGGTTGCAGAGTCATTTATTTTATTTTTGATTTTTTTTGGGAGGGGGGAGAGGGTTTCATAGTAAATAGATAAACTGTTTTCACTTCATTTATTTATTTTACTTTTTTGAACCAGTAATATATGATCTTCAAGTCAAAACAGTAAATATTTCACAACAAAAATTTCAATTGTAAAATCTGAAGGCAGAAAAATTGTGTATTTTTTATTTATTCACAGATATGTGGGTATTTCTCTGTATTGGCATCTTAGTAACAGGAAGTACAGCCATATTGGTTGTCCCCTTCAAATGACTTCTTTGCATGATGTTGAGTAATAGCAGGTGAGAATATTGTTCAAAAAATGTAGATGTTTCATAGCTGGTTGGATTGAGAGGGGTCAACCATTGGGCCTAAGAGACTAGGATTTTCAGCCGGTTCCTTTAAGATTAGTGCAGTGCTCCTTAAGGTTGAGTCGTTTGGGCATGGAACTTCTTGGTAGAGACATAGAAGAAGCCCACGATTTTTGTCTACTTGTAGAAATTGGAAATAAAGCATCCATGAGTAGAAAAATGCAACAGAGACTGGCAGTAGGAAGAAGAAGATAGACGTAGAAATCTAAAAATCAACATGTATTATTTTTTTCTCCAAAAAAAAATTATCAAAATGTAGAAACCAGATGGAAAGATATAAGTACAACCTTCTTACTTCCACAATCATGAAGCCATTGAATCCTCAGGGAAGGGGTGTGCTATGAGACCAAGTATCATGAGGCAACATTTAGAGTGATATGTGTTTTGTACTCAGTATCGGACTGAAGTGCCTAGGGGCCACAGATGGAGTTGATTCAAGGGGCCCAACAGTTGAGCTGTTTCTGGAGATTATTTTGGAGCCCACCCTATTGGAGCCCACAGCTATTGTAAATGACTGTACATACCTCCTATACTTTTCATTTTGCTTTTTGTCCCTCTTTCTGTGCTTTTCTGCTTCAGGGGCCCACCGGGGGTTTTCCCTATTCCCCTGTTGGCCAGTCTGAGCCTGTTTGTACTTACCATATAATCATGTAAATTTGATGTGATCCATGTTTGGTTTTGCTTCATGGTTCTCATTTGCATAGTACACTTACACCCTATGGCTCCAAAGTATACTAGTATGCCCATGTGCCAGTGAGGTCCTTTGCAGAGGACTTACTCGGTAATCTCACCACATAGGAGGCTGGTATTAGCTACTAATTGCAGCTGACACCCTTCCCTGCTGTTTAACCCTTTAGATGAATGTGAAACGGTCCCTTGTGCCATTCTTAATTGTAATCGGCCCGCCCACGCCAAGATTGTGAGATGCAGCTTCGTTAACATGGTGGCTGGAAGTCTAATGAAGGCTAATGAAGGAATTAATAGAACCAACATCTTTGAACACTCTTCTGCATTGTCTACACAATGCAGAAGGGTAAACTGATGATCGTGCCCCTAGTGATCAAGTAATCTAGGGAGACTCAAAGTGGAAAAGAATGTATTTAAAGTATAAATAAAATAAAAAAATATTAAAAGTTCAAATCCCCCCTTTTGCCATTTTACAGATAAAAAATAATAATAAAAAAGTTACACATAATTGGTATCGATAAACAACGTTTGATCTGCATATCCAAATTTTTCATGTATTTAAAGTAGCAGAAATGCTTTTCCAAAAATCTCTATGTTCTTTTCGATTGTTTTCTTAGTGCTAGTAGAGCTGCTGATATTGGATTGTGTTTGTATTTTACCGCCACACCAGTGCGCACCTATGCTCATTTTTTCAAAATTTTGTTTTTGGATGTGGAGATCAAACATTGTTTTTCTAGACTGTTTGTATGAGGGAGTAGCTGCCCCCAGTTTGGCTCTTGCACTCCACTCACCTGCACAGGTTTTTAAATGAATGCAGGGTAGCTTGTAGCTGGAATCTACTCTCTCTGAAATGTGGAGGTCCTAATAGGCACCAAGAGAGGTAACACATAGTGTAGGTTCCCACCAGTAATGAGGTCACCTTTCCGATGGCAAATGTAAACTAAGAGCCTCAAATTTTCCATGTATTCAAAGTATCAGTAATGCTGTTCCAAAAATTCCTATTCTTTTTGATTGTTTTTTTAGTGCTAGTAGTGTGCTGTTCTAATTGGATTGTGTACATAATTGGTTTTGCCGATCTATTAAAATTTAACAGAATTTATCCAAAGTGCTGATCACCGTAAAACAAAACAAATTCCAAATGCCAAAATTGCAGGGTTTTTTGGTAATTTCAAGTCCCCTAAAAATTTAAATAAGAAGTAATCAAACACTTGTCTCTATCCCAAACTGGTAATAATAAAAAGTACACTTCAGCCCGCAAAATTTGTATCCTCACTCAGGTCCATTGGTGGAAGTAAAAAAAGTTATTGGTCTCAGAAACGGACGTTTGAGTTTGACATGTTGTTCACAATAATTGTTGAATTCAGTTGCATTTGTTCAGATAACTGGTTATCCATGTAACACATAGATGGCTTGAGTCATTCAAGAGGGAACAACTCTTACACTACAGCCCTTTATTCTAATTTAAAGAGTAGAGTCACAATCGAGAGGCCACTCACAATGATAATATTCCCCGATAGAGAATAGGATCAGATGTAATTTCCTCTAGTATGACTACCTCTATAAAAACAAAACTTTTAGCATTTCGATATCGTGGAGCCCTCAGGTGTGTGTCTGTCTCATGGTAGGAGGAAATACTACCAGCCATAACAGCAGAAGCAGTTTGTTACTAACTGCAAGGGCTGGAGTGATGGGTAGGTGGCCACCTAGGGTGCAACTTCATCCCAGGCAGAAAGGGGGTGCAAAGAGGTATGGAGTGGGATAAATTTCCCATTGGGGAGGGTGATATTTGCCTTATTTGCTTAGGGCACTGGAATACCATGCCCCAGTTCTGCTTACTGCTCCCTAATCTTGTGCAGCTTTACCTCCGTGGCTACTCACTTCATGCTTTTATCCACTGGATGCATCAAGTTTCATGCCAGTTTTGATGACAGCAGGTTTGGTGGTAGGTTTACATACAGATCTGCCCAATTATTGCTTTGTATGATGTTGACTTTCTCCCTGACCTTGTCACATACTTGTAGTTAGACTCCCTGGTTACCTACCTTCAGGTTAAATCTTTCGTTCCTCCTGTGGAACTATGGCCAATGTCTTTGATTTTTGTTCATCTACTCCTGTGATGCATCAAATCCTGACCCCCGATCCAATTTCTGGTTACGTCTCCATCATTTCCTCTGGTTTGTGAAAGGTAACGCACCATGATATTACAGCACAGAATGTTGTCTCAACTTTTTCAATGGCTTTTGTTTGGAGATAACAGCAGACAGTACTGAAAGCAATGATAACTTGGTCAAGTCTAACTCTGCGACATCTGCACATTTCCACAACTCATCTTTACCAGTCGGTGACCCCTCTCGAAATCTGACAAAGAAAGACCAAACCTTCTTCATTCCTCTTCACAGTTAAAAGGGAAGATTTCTAAGACTCCACACCTCAGTTTACCAAGCATCAAACCATTTTGTAGCAAAGAATTCATATCCCTGTGGCGAACACTATTTTTTCTATTCATCAATCTGGGAAGGGTCAATATGCCATTTACAAACAATGGGAAATTTACCATAGATCCTTTGAGACAAATGACAATCTCCAATGACTGTATTCCTAGTCCCCTGCCACCTCTGTATATTCCTGTGACTTATCTTTTACTAGTTGGTGACCCTTCTGGGAAAGTCTATACCTCCTTCATCCCTCTTTATAGTGAAAAGAAAGGAAGATTTCTTAGACTTAATGCGCCAGTTTACCCAAGAATCAAACCATTTTGGGTTAAAGGATCCATTTGCCTGGTGAGAACACAATTATTTATACTTATCAATGTAGGAAGGCTTGATGGGCTATTTCCAAAGAATGGGAAATTTACTATAGATCATTGGAGACACTTGACAATCTCCCATCACTGTTTTTCTATTTTTTAATTTATGTCACCAACCACCTCTGTACAATCCTGCAACTCATCTTTTACCAGTTGGTGACCCCAGCCACCTCCGTATATACCTATAACTCATCTTTTACCAATTGGTAACCACTCTTCGAATACAACTAGGAAAGCTTGTACCTCCTTCATTCCTCTATATACAGTAGTTAGAATAAGGAAAGTTTTCTTAGAATGCATGCCTGGTTAGAACACAATTATTTATACCCATTAACCTGTAAAGGGTTAATGGGACATTTACAAATAATGGGAAATTTATCATAGATCCTATTAAAGACTTGACAATCTCCAAAGACTGTTTTTCTATTTTTTACTTACTGTTCACAAACCCTCCGTACATTCCTAAAACTCATCTTTTACCAATTGGGACACTAGCCACCTCCGTACATCCTAAAACTCATCTTCTACCAATTGGTGACACCAGCCACCGCCATACAGTCCTACAACTCATCTTTTACCAATTGGGACACCAGCCACCTCTGTACATTCCTACAACTCATCTTCTACCAATTGGTGACACCAGCCACCTCCGTATATTCCTACAACTCATCTTCTACCAATTGGGGGGACACAGTCACTCCATAAATTCCTAACATCAGCTTCTACCAATTGTGTACACCAGCGATCTTTTTATATTCCTTCAACTCATCTTCTACCAATTGGTGACAACAGCCACCTCTGTTCATTCCTACATCATCTTTCCAATTGGTGACCACCAGCACTCTTTACATTCCTACATCTCATCTTTTACCAGATTAGTGACATAGCAACTCTCCCATACATTCCTACAACCATCTTCTACCAATTGGTGACACCAGCCCTCCGTACATTCCTACAACTTATCTTCTACCAAACTGTGATTCAGTCTCCTCCATAAATTCCTTACAAACTCATCTTTTAGCAATTGCTTACACCATTTGCCAACAACGTACTTTCCTACAACTCATCTTCTACCAATTTGGTGAAACAGCCAACTAAGTACATTCCTAAAAACTTTTCCTTCTACAATGGTGATACCAGTCAACCTCTCACATACTTTCCTACAAATATCTCTTTTAGCAATTGCTTACACAATTGCCTCCTCCCGTATATTCCTATATCTCTTCTTTTACCAATTGTGAACCCTCTTCGAATACAATAGGGAAAGCTCATACCTCAATCTTTCCTAGAAATTCTGTAGTTTGTAAAGGAATTTTTCTTAGAATGCATGCCTGGGTGGAACACAATTATTCATACCATTAATCTGTAAGGTTATAATGGGAATATTTACAATTTTGGTGAATTCTTCATAGATTCTATCGAAAGACTTGTCATCTCCTAAGAATTTTTTTTCTATTTTTTTACTTACTGTTCACAACCCCCTCCGTACATTCCTAAAACTCATCTTTTACCAATTGGGACACCAGCCACCTCCGTACATTCCGAAAACTCATCTTCTACCAATTGGTGACACCAGCCACCTCCGTACATTCCTACAACTCATCTTTTACCAATTAGTGACACTAGCCATCTCCATACATTCCTACAACTCATCTTCTGCCAATTGGTGACACCAGCCACCTCCGTACATTCCTACAACTGATCTTCTACCAACTGGTGATACCAGCCACCTCCATACATTCCTTACAAACTAATCTTTTTGCAAGTGCTTACACAATTGCCAACAAGTACATTCCTACAACTCATCTCTACCTATTGTACAACAGCACCTCGTACTGCTACAACTCAGCTGTTTACCAATTGGTGACACCATAGCAACCTTCGTACCATTCCTAAAAAATCATTCTTTTACCAATTAGTGTAACTAGCCATTCGTCCATACCATTCCTACAACTCATCTTCTACCAATTGGTGATACAAGCCACCTCCGTACATTCCTAAAACTCATCTTCTACAATTGGTGACACCAGCCACCTCCATACATTCCTAAAACTCATCTTTTACCAATTGGGACACCAGCCACCTCCGTACATTCCTACAACTCATCTTCTACCAATAGGGACACCAGTCACCTCCATAAATTCCTACAACTCAGCTCCTACCAATTGGTGTCACCAGCGATCTTTTTATATTCCTGCAACTCATCTCCTACCAATTGGTGAAACTAGCCATCTCCATACATTCCTACAACTCATCTTCTACCAATTGGTGATACCAGCCACCTCCGTACATTCCTACAATCATCTTTCTACCAATTGGTGATACCAGCCACCTCTGTTACATTCCTGCAAATCATCTTTTGTCCAATTAGTGACCACTAAGACATCCTCCTTACATTCTGCAACTCTTCTTTTCTTCCAATTGGTGACACCAGTCAATCCGTACATTGACCCACTTCTACAACTTATCTTCTACCAACTGGTGATACCAGCCACCTCCATAAATTCCTATAACTCATCTTTTAGCAATTGCTTACACCAATTGCCAACAACGTACATTCCTACAACTCATCCTCTACCAATTGGTGACAACAGCCACCTCCGTACATTGCTTCAATCAATCTTTACCAATTGTGACACCAGGCAACGTCGCGTACATTCTTAGAAACTCATCTTTTACCAATTGGTGACACTAGCCACCTCCATAAATTCCTACAACTCATCTTCTACCAATTGGTGATACCAGCCACCTCCGTACATTCCTAAAACTCATCTTCCACCAATTGGTAACCACTCTTCGAATACAACTAGGAAAGCTTATACCTCCTTCATTCCTCTATATACAGTAGTTAGAATAAGGAAAGTTTTCTTAGAATGCATGCCTGGTTAGAACACAATTATTTATACCCATTAACCTGTAAAGGGTTAATGGGACATTTACAAATAATGGGAAATTTATCATAGATCCTATTAAAGACTTGACAATCTCCTAAGACTGTTTTTCTATTTTTTACTTACTGTTCACAAACCCTCCGTACATTCCTAAAATTTATCTTTTACCAATTGGGACACCAGCCACCTCCATACATTCCTACAACTCATCTTCTACCAATTGGTGTCACCAGGCACCTCCATTTTTTTTTTTTTTTTACTAATTTTTTCCTAAAACTCATCTTTTACCAAATTGGGCACAGCAACCTCTGTACATTCTACAAACTAATCTTCTACCCAATTGGTGACACAGCCACCTATCTCCTCTACGTACTGTTCGCTACAACTTATCTTTTACCAACTAGTGATACCAGTCACCTCCATACATTCCTACAACTCATCTTTTAGCAATTGCTTACACCAATTGCCAACAACGTACATTCCTACAACTCATCTTCTACCAATTGGTGACAACAGCCAACTCCGTACATTCCTAAAACTTATCTTCTACCAACTGTGATTTCCAGTCCCTACATACATTCCTGACTCTTTCTTTTAGCAATTGCTTACACCAATTGCCACCTCCGTATATTCCTATATCTCATCTTTTACCAATTGGTGACCCCTCTTCGAATACAACTAGGAAAGCTGATACCTCCATCATTCCTCTATATACAGTAGTTAGAATAAGGAAAGTTTTCTTAGAATGCATGCCTGGTTGGAACACAATTATTTATACCCATTAACCTGTAAAGGGTTAATGGGACATTTACAAATATTGGGAAATTTACCATAGATCCTATGAAAGACTTGACAATCTCCTAAGACTGTTTTTCTATTTTTTTACTTACTGTTCACAACCCCCTCCGTACATTCCTAAAACTCATCTTTTACCAATTGGGACACCAGCCACCTCCGTACATTCCGAAAACTCATCTTCTACCAATTGGTGACACCAGCCACCTCCGTACATTCCTACAACTCATCTTTTACCAATTAGTGACACTAACCATCTCACATACATGCCCTACAAAATCATTCTGCCAATTGGTGACACCAGCCACCTCCGTACATTCCTACAACTTATCTTCTACCAACTGGTGATACCAGCCACCTCCATACATTCCTACAACTCATCTTTTAGCAATTGCTTACACCAATTGCCAACAACGTACATTCCTACAACTCATCCTCTACCAATTGGTGACAACAGCCACCTCCGTACATTGCTACAACTCAGCTTTTACCAATTGGTGACACCAGCAACCTCCGTACATTCCTACAACTCATCTTTTACCAATTAGTGACACTAGCCATCTCCATACATTCCTACAACTCATCTTCTACCAATTGGTGATACCAGCCACCTCCATACATTCCTGAAACTCATCTTCTACCAATTGGTGACACCAGCCACCTCCATACATTCCTAAAACTCATCTTTTAACAATTGGGACACCAGCTACCTCTGTACATTCCTACAACTCATCTTCTACCAATTGGTGACACCAGCCATCTCCATACATTCCTACAACTCATCTTTACAATAGGGGACACCCAGTCACCTCATAAATTCTTACAAAAAAAAAAAAAAAAAAAAAAAAAAAAAAAAAAAAAAAAAAAAAAAACTCAGCTCCTACCAATTGGTGTCACCAGCGATCTTTTTATATTCCTGCAACTCATCTCCTACCAATTGGTGACACTAGCCATCTCCATACATTCGTACAACTCATCTTCTACCAATTGGTGATACCAGCCACCTCCTACATTTCTACAATCATCTTTTCCAATTGGTGGCACAGCACCTATGTTCATTCCTACAATCATCTTTTACCAAATTAGTGACACTAGCATCTCATACATTCCATACAACTCATCTTCTACAATTGGTGACACCAGTCAACTCGTACATTCCGACAACTTTCTTCTACCAACTGGTGATACCAGCCACCTCCGTACATTCCTACAACTTATCTTTTAGCAATTGCTTACACCAATTGCCAACAACGTACATTCCTACAACTCATCTTCTACCAATTGGTGACAACAGCCACCTCCGTACATTGCTACAACTCAGCTTTTACCAATTGGTGACACCAGCAACCTCCGTACATTCCTACAACTCATCTTTTACCAATTAGTGACACTAGCCATCTCCATACATTCCTACAACTCATCTTCTACCAATTGGTGATACCAGCCACCTCCGTACATTCCTAAAACTCATCTTCTACCAATTGGTGACACCAGCCACCTCCATACATTCCTAAAACTCATCTTTTACCAATTGGGACACCAGCCACCTCTGTACATTCCTACAACTCATCTTCTACCAATTGGTGACACCAGCCTCCTCCGTACATTCCTACAACTCATCTTCTACCAATAGGGACACCAGTCACCTCCATAAATTCCTACAACTCAGCTCCTACCAATTGGTGTCACCAGCGATCTTTTTATATTCCTGCAACTCATCTTCTACCAATTGGTGACACTAGCCATCTCCATACATTCCTACAACTCATCTTCTACCAATTGGTGATACCAGCCACCTCCGTACATTCCTACAACTCATCTTCTACCAATTGGTGACACCAGCCACCTCTGTACATTCCTACAACTCATCTTTTACCAATTAGTGACACTAGCCATCTCCATACATTCCTACAACTCATCTTCTACCAATTGGTGACACCAGCCACCTCCGTACATTCCTACAACTTATCTTCTACCAACTGGTGATACCAGCCACCTCCATACATTCCTACAACTCATCTTTTAGCAATTGCTTACACCAATTGCCAACAACGTACATTCCTACAACTCATCTTCTACCAATTGGTGACAACAGCCACCGCCGTACATTGCTACAACTCATCTTCTACCAATTGGTGACACCAGCCATCTCCGTACATTCCTACAACTCATCTTCTACCAATAGGGACACCAGTCACCTCCATAAATTCCTACAACTCAGCTCCTACCAATTGGTGTCACCAGCGATCTTTTTATATTCCTGCAACTCATCTTCTACCAATTGGTGACAACAGCCACCTCTGTTCATTCCTACAACTCATCTTCTACCAATTGGTGACACCAGCCACCTCCATACATTCCTACAACTCATCTTTTAGCAATTGCTTACACCAATTACCAACAACGTACATTCCTACAACTCATCTTTTACCAGTTGGTGACCCCAGCCACCTCCGTATATTCCTATAACTCATCTTTTACCAATTGGTGACCCCTATTCGAATACAACTAGGAAAGCTCATACCTCCTTCATTCCTCTATATACAGTAGTTAGAATAAGGAAAGTTTTCTTAGAATGCATGCCTGGTTAGAACACAATTATTTATACCCATTAACATGTAAAGGGTTAATGGGACATTTACAAATAATGGGAAATTTACCATAGATCTTATGAAAGACTTGACAATCTCCTAAGACTGTTTTTCTATTTTTTACTTACTGTTCACAACCCCCTCCGTACATTCCTAAAACTCATCTTTTACCAATTGGGACACCAGCCACCTCCATACATTCCTAAAATGTATCTTTTACCAATTGGGACACCAGCCACCTCCATACATTCCTACAACTCATCTTCTACAAATTGGTGACACCAGCCACCTCCGTATATTCCTACAACTCATCTTCTACCAATAGGGACACCAGCCACCTCCATACACTCCTACAACTCATTTTCTACCAATTGGTGGCACCAGACACCTCCATAAATTCCTACAACTCAGCTCCTACCAATTGGTGTCACCAGCCATCTTTTTATATTCCTGCAACTCATCCTCTACCAATTGGTGACACCAGTCACCTCCGTACATTCCTACAACTCATCTTCTACCAATTGGTGACACCAGCCACCTTTGTACATTCCTACAACTCATCTTTTACCAATTAGTGACACTAGCCATCTCCATACATTCCTACAACTCATCTTCTACCAATTGGTGACCGCAGCCACCTCCGTACATTCATAAAACTTATCTTCTACCAACTGGTGATACCAGTCACCTCCATACATTCCTACCACTCATCTTTTAGCAATTGCT
This sequence comes from Phyllomedusa bahiana, assembly GCA_025379985.1. Taxonomy (NCBI): domain Eukaryota; kingdom Metazoa; phylum Chordata; class Amphibia; order Anura; family Hylidae; genus Phyllomedusa; species Phyllomedusa bahiana. Next base: position 12,433 of record JAODAL010074760.1, read on the forward strand.
TACACCAATTGCCAACAAAACGTACATTCCTTACAAATCTCCTCTACAATTGGTGACACCAGCCACCTTCGTACATTCCTACAACTCATCTTTTACCAATTAGTGACACTAGCCATCTCCATACATTGCTACAACTCATCTTCTACCAATTGGTGACACCAGCCACCTCCGTACATTCCTACAACTCATCCTCTACCAATTGGTGACACCAGCCACCTTCGTACATTGCTACAACTCAGCTTTTACCAATTGGGACACCAGCTACCTCTGTACATTCTACAACTCAGCTATTTACAATTAGTGACATAAGCCATCTCCATACATGCTACAACTCATCTTCTACAATTTGGTTATACCAGCCAACTCCGTACTTTCCTAAAACTCATCTTCTACCAATTTGGTGACACCAGCCACCCTCCATACATCCTAAAACTATCTTTTAAAAATTTGGACACCCAAAGCACCTCCCCTTTTTCATTCCCACAACTCATCTTCTACAAATTTTGGGGACACCAGCATTTCCTACATTCCTAAAATATCTTCTACCAATGGGAACCCCGCACCTCCCAAATTCTACAAATCACCACCCTGGTTCACCAGCCCACTTTTTTAAATTTCCCCAACTCTCTTCTACCAAAATTTGGGGACAACAGCCCCCGTTTCTTCCTACAAATCATTTTACCAATTTGGTGAACCCGCCATCTCCGTACATTCCTCAATCATCTTCTACCAATAGGGACCCTTCACCCCCTAAATTCCCACAAACCAGCTCCTACCAATTTTGGGGTACCCGCGTCTTTTTATATTCCCCGCAAATTTTTTTACCAATTGTGACAACAGCCCCTCTGTTATTTTCCCACAACTTTTCTTTTACCAATGTGAACCGCCCCCCCTACATTTCAATATCTTTTACAATTGTTTTACCAAGCCCTCCCCTTCCTACAAATCATCTTTCCAATTTTTGAAACAGCCAATTTCCCTACTTCCTAAAAATTATCTTCTACCCAATGGTGATACCGCACTCCATACATTCCTACAACTCATCTTTTAGCAATTGCTTAACACCAAATTTTCCACCTCCCCTTTTTAAATTTTATATTCATCTTTTCCAATTGGTGACCCCTTTCGAATACAATAGGAAAGCTATCCCCCTTTATTTCCCCTATATACAGTAGTTGAATAGGAAAATTTTTTAGATGATGCCGGGTTGGGAACCCCAAAATTTTTTATACCCATTAAAATGTAAAGGGTTAATGGGCATTTAAAATATGGGAAATTTACCCTAGATCCTTAAAAGACTTGAAATCTCCCAAAATGTTTTTCTATTTTTTTACTTTCTGTTCCAACCCCCCCCCGTAAAAATTCTAAAAATCTTTTTACCAATTGGGGAAACCCGCCACCCCCTCATTCCAAAATATCTTTACCAATTTGGGGACCCGCCCCCTTACATTCCCACAATCATCTTTTACCAATGTGACCCCAACCCCATCTTCCCCCCCCCCCCCCCCAATACATTTCTAAACTCAACTTTCCAATTGGGGACAAAAAGCCACCCGTAATTCTAAATTCTTTACCTGGGAACCAGCCCCTCCTCTTCCCACAAAATATTTTACCCCAAATTGGGGGGCACCAAACCTCCTAAATTCCTAAAAAATCCCCTACCCAAATTGGTCCCCAGCCATTTTTTTGCCTTCAATCATTTTACCATTTGGGGACACAGCACCTCCGTCATTCCTAAATCATCTTTACCAATGGGGGGACACCCCCTCTACATTCCCCAAAATCTCTTTACCATTGGGGAAACCCCCCCCCTA
>JAODAL010074761.1:0-14246 GCA_025379985.1 Phyllomedusa bahiana
TTGGTTTTTTTTTGGGAGAATGGATAACTCTACATTTCCGCATAATAACCATCTCTAAAACAGATTGTTGGTAGTGTTTAGACCTGTTTTGCTGCATCTAAATTCTGAATTTTACCAGCAAATTCTAAAGAAAATGTCAGAACATCTGTCCATCAGCTGTATCTCAAGAGAACGTGGGTCATACAGCAAGACAACGACCCTAAGCACACAAGGTGTTCTACTGAAGAATGGTTACAGAAGAATAAAGTTACAATTTTGTAATGGCTAAGTTTAAAGAGGTTGTTTCAGTATGCTGTTTCAGAGCCATTTCTAGCAGTTATACATTCATGCATCTTGTCTCTTCCTAGTCAGGCGGTGGCTGGTTCTATAGCAGTGATTAGCATATCAGCTCCATATCCACAGCTTTTCTAATTGCAGGAGATCTAATCTATGAACTCTAAAGTAAGCAAGTAATTAGCCTCTTTTGCTGTCGGCAGTTCGATCTGTGGTGACATCAATCTCCGTTCGCAAATGCTGACCTGTGTGCACTCAGAGTAGATAAAATCTCTAATCTCAACAAAGCAAAAAAAACCAAAACAATATATTTGGACAATGTCTTTAATTACCTGTCCTACATGTTGAAAGCTAATCTTTGTAGGGAGACAATCTGTTTAAGTCCTGATCTTAGTTCAGTAAAAATGTGGAAGTACCTGAAGCGAGCAATTCATAGGAGAAAACCCACCAACATAAGAGTTAAAGCTGTGTCGTGCAGAAAAATTGACTAAAGCTCCTCTAAGCTGATGTGCAGGACTAATCAACAATTACTAGCTACATTTGGATGCCGTTATTAGTGCATAAAAGGGTCATCCAGATACTGAAAGCAAAGGTTCACATACATTTGCCACATTTTGGGTAATTTTTCACAATAAATGACCAAGTGAAATATGTTTGACTCCTTTGTTTGATTTAGTTGTCTTTATCTGCTTTTAGGATTTATGTAAAAATTTGATGTAGTTTCATGTCTATTATTCTGCATAAATGTAAAAATTCTGAAGATTTCGTAAACTTTCAAACACTAATGTATTTGTTGTGATATTTTTCGCTGTTTTCTCTTTCAATTCCTTGAGCCAACAGCCAAGTTCCACCACAGTTCTTAGATTTTTTTTTATTGCCACTCCAGAAGAATCTTAAATTCTGATAAACATCCTCTATGGGCTTATTCAACATGAACACTTGTTCCGTTTTTCTATGGCTCGTGTACTTTTTCCTTTTTGTTTTACATTTATATTTCAACAGTACTACTAAAACAGCACAGTAATGCATAATTCTGTAACCAATACAGATGAAAAATAGACAACTTATAACAATGTGGACCTATTTATAATTAATTTTAGGGTGCTGTAATTCTATGGGGGTTATATACATAACATACGTTCGAACAAAATATAATGGCAACACTAATTGTCTAACAACTGGTACAAAGGGAGAGTGGACCCTGCCTGGGAAGACTTAAGATCTACAAGGAAGGAGCATTGAGACAAAAGTTGAGGGGCAGACATGTTTGTGGGGTGATGATGTGGCAGCAGAATTATTGTCAATTGTAGGCTATCCTGAAAAGATGATTTTTCAGGTTGCTTTTGAGACTAGAGAAGGAGAGTGTGATGTGTTGGGGTACTGAGTTCCAGAGTTTGAGGGAAGCGTGGGAGAAATCTTGAAGACGCTCGTGTGAAGAGCTGATACGGGAAGAACAAAAAAGAAGGAGTGGAGATTAAGGTAGATATGTAAAGTGGAGACAGGATAAGGAAAGCCTTGTATGCCATGGTCAGTAACTTGAACTGAATTACCAGGGCAATGGGTAGCCAGTGTAGGGATTGGCAGAGGAGAAGTGAGGAGGGAGGTGGATTAGACAGGAAGGGGAGTTAAGGATAAATTGAAGGGGAGCAGGATTGCTAGATGGGAGGCTGAGAAGAATGTTGTTGTAGTCTAGGCAGGAACTATTCCTGATGTGTCCATTTTATAAAATACTTGTAATCCTGTTGAAATAACAATTCTGGAACACCTTGTTTTATAACTCCCCATTGTTCTATTCCTCTGCTATTCTGTCAGGGCTGGGCGGCGCTCGGCTTGCAGGGAGCAAGAGTCTGCAGCAGCTGATCAGCGACCCCACCCCTGATAGACAGTCTGCTGGGAGCTGTGTGAGTGACAGAGGTCCAGACACTCTGGACAGGGGGTGTGCCGCCCCCAGCCAATGGGAGACCCAGAGGCCGATCCAATCGGCTGCAGGGGCGGTATCCGGGAATCACATTTAAACTCCCTGAAGGCTGAGTGCTGCGCCTGTGATATTTTCTGGCTGCCTAGTTTCCGTGTATTTTGTATTGTGCTGTTTATTTGTGTACCAGACCCTGGCTTGTTTACTTACCTCAGCTTGTCAAGCTGATTTTGTACCTCGCTCCCCTTTGTCTTTTGACCCCGGCTTGTTACTTTTATACCCTCTGGTTCTGATATAGTGGCTTGACGTTCTGATTTGTTGTGACCCGGACTGTCCTGACGTTTCTTCCTCCCTGACGGGCCCAAGCACTTAGCAGCGCATGGACTGTCGCCCAGTTGGCGTCTGCCGCTTAGGGCAGCACGTCAAGTAGGCACGGACAGTGGGCTGGGTTCCAGTTAGGTGTTGCAAAGATGGTAGTGGATCCTCTGGACCACCGCAAGCGATGGCGTAAGCCACGCCAGGGAAGTGGAAACTAAGTAGGTCCGGTTTCACCAGAGCCCGCCGCAAAGCGGGATGGACATGCAGCGGCGGATTTACTACCAGGCTGCACTACCCCTGACTTTGACTTGCTTGCGGTGGCAGCCGGGCGTGTGCGGTAACAGAATCGTGGAGCCCAGCTCGGGTCGGGGACAGGCAGAAGGTCAGTGCCGCGGGCAAGTTCCTTGGGTCAAGGACGGCAGAAGGTTCAGGACAGCGCGGCAATATTCGTGTCACAGGACGGAGGCAGAGAGTACGGGTAACACGTAATGGAACTAGGCAGGTTTGAGAACGCTCCTCTCTAGGCACAGGGCACTATCGATTTCCGGCCCATGTGCCCTAGGAAGGGGCTGAGCTAAAATAGAACGCACCAGGTAGAACCAATCAACCTGCGAGCTGTCCCCTTCAATTTTCCTGCAGGCCGCGCGCGCCCGCTAGGGGGGAGCGCCGCACCCGTGAAACCATCAGGAGCGCGCGCCGGGACGGAACACAGGAGCGTGTGCTGTCGGTAAGTCAATCTGGGCACCCGGAGTGCCGCAGCCACGAGCGTTCGGGCGGCGGTCACCGGCCGCAGCAAGAGGACGCTGTCGGAGTTGCGGGTGTGCCTGCGACCCGACACGGGGTCCGCAAGGGACACCCGTAACAGTAACCCGCCGCCCCCATTGGCCTACGCCCCTTTCTGGCCCGCAAAAACCTAAGACAGGCGACCCCGGATCCAGGATATCTCGCCTCCGGTTTTTCAGCCCAAGACCATTCCTCTGGCCCAAACCCCTTCCATCGACCAAAAAAAATCGTCTCCCCCCTAACCGTCTTAAGTGGCCTAAATTATCCTTTGACGGCAAAGACATTGGTGGAGTCAGCTACGGAGACGGGGGAACCACAGGCAGAGAACCGTTGACGGATGATCCTGGTCTTCAGCAGGGAGACATGGAAGGAGTTGGATGCGCAAGTCCCGGAGGAGCCGGAGCTTATAGGCCACAGGATTGATGCGGCCTGAGACTTCAAAGGGACCAAAGCATCGGGGACCCACTTGTTACTGGGAATTTTAAGAGCGGACAAACCTGGCAAGGAGCCAAAACCTTTATCACCCGGGGCAAAGGATGCGGAGGTCTTCTTTTTCTTGTCCGCTTGGACCCTTCATACGGGCCGAGGCCTGAGCAGGACGGCAGGTCACCTTCAAAACGGCAGATAGGTCGCGGTACCAGGCAATCCCCCGCACGGGACATCGGAGGCGTAGAGGGCAGCGGGAGGGGTGGGCGGGGATGCCGACCGAAGACGATGGAGAAGGGGGATGCCCCAGTAGAGTCGAGTCCGGGAGTTAATAAGAGAACTCCGCCCATGGCAATATCCCGACCAATCATCCTGGTCTTGCGGCCACGAAGTGGCGGAGAGATAGGTACCGCAAGACTTGGAATTCACTCCTCCACTTGCACATGTAGACCATGTGGGTGATAATGCAGAAGAGAAGTCCAGTTCCACTTTGCAGGAGAGAAGCAAGGCCCGCGCAAAATCTAGAGACAAACTGTACTCCCGATCAGAGACAATGGGTGGAGGAGGGAGTACCGAGCAGACCGAAGATAAGTTTAAAAAATTGCTGGGCAAGTCGAGGACCGAAGGGAGACCAGCAAAGGGAATGAAATGGGCCATTATAGTAAAACGGGACAGAGGACCACCCAGATAGACTGAGAGTTACCGTCAAGGAGGCAGGTCGGTGTGATGAAGTCCATGGCGAAGGGGCCCAAGGACTGCTGGGAACGGGCAACGGTTGCACAGCCCGCCGGTTTTGGGCCGGTAGACTTGGTAGCGAGCACAATTAGAGAACAAGCCTCAACGAATTCCTTCACGTGCTTAGGCGCTATTCCGCCACCAATAAAAACGGAAATCAGAGAGGTTGACCTTCGAACCCCAGGTGTCCGGCAATTCGGGAGCAGTGTCCCCATTCATTACCCTCTTCCGGAGTGGCCCGGGGCGCACATACGTCTTGCCCGGATGTGACGTGCTGAGAGTTGCGGAGCCTGTGAGATTAGCCGTATCTGGGGGTACAATGTCTGAGGCTTAGCCTCCATCCTCACCGCTAGTATCGGAGGCACGAGACAGGGCATCTGCTTAACGTTCTTGTCTGCCGGTCGAAAGTGTATCGAAAACAAAACCGAAACGAGAAAAGAACAGTGACCATCTGGCTTGACGTGTGTTCAAACCGGCTGCGCAGTTTTGAGCGTCAAGGCGATTTTTTGTGATACCTGAATAAAGTTGACAGTGTGTGGTACGAGCACCCTCCAGGAAGGTAGGGCGCCATTCCTCCAAGGCAAGCTTAAATGGACAGCCACACCCGGATTACCCGCCGGATGGTGTAGTTCCTCTCAGCGCGTGCGATAAAGATTTTAGAGAAAAAACCCTCAGTCCCGATCCTATGCCTTAGGGCTCTTCAGGGTGAGAACGGCGGCGAGCTTCCCGCGCTCCACCAGGAAGAGGCGTACGACCTCCAAAAAAGAAAGGGCACGGATCAGTAATACGCCTGGAACGGGAGATCCAGGAGAGCCGGTGCTGAGGCGAATGTGCGGCTTTTTTTTTAATTTGAGAAGGCCTCTTACGCGCTGGCGGCCAAAGTCGGGGTGTTTGTGCGAGTTTCCTGGTTATAGGGCCACATTTAGGGGCGACCAACGTTGAGAAATGAGGGATCTTGACTTGGACTGTGTTCATAGATTGGCCAACCCCGAAATACACGTTGGATAGCCCGACGACCGACAGGTTCGAGGCCACTGAGGACAGCCCGACAGTTTAAGCAGGTGGTCCAGTTTCAGACCCACTGTCCGAAGATATGTACCCGAGAAACGGAGGGCTGGTTCGGTGGAACTGGCATTTTCCAGTTTGGCGTCGAGGTGGTTTTCACGTAGGCGTTTTCAGAACCTGTCGTACATGTGACTGGGGGTCTCCAAACTGAGGGCGAAAACACCAGGGATGTCGTCCAAGAGCCAACTACGCATACAAAACAGTAGATCCCTGAAACTGTCGATAACAAACTCCTTGAAGCCTGCTGGAGCGTTGCATAGACCGCAAAGCATCACGAGGAACTCAAAGCTTAGGCCCCCTCACAGAGAATGTCTTAAAGGCGATCTTTACCCCACTCGTCACCCTACCTCGGATCGAAGTGAGAGTAGTAGGGCGTGCCCCCCCGCAGTCCAGTCATGGAGAAAACTTTACAGCTCCCACGGAGACGGGCAAACAATGTTTCTGTAAATCAGCTGAGTGTCGCCAATGGAACGGTTCTGATGGTGACACTGTTTAAAGGCCGCTGAGTCAATGCACGGTCGTAGGGAGCCCATCCTTCTTCTCCACAAACGAAGAACCCGGCACCCGCAGGAGAGCGGTAGACTTACGGATGAAAGCCCATCTAAGATTCCTCCTTTATGTAGGCCGACATCAAGCCCTGGAGGACTCAGGTACCGCGAGAGCGTAGACCCTGTCCCCGGGGTGAGGGACTTAGTCCCCCCAGGCAGCAGTAATGGGACAATCGTAGGGACGATGTGGAGGAAGGAGTATCTTCTTGTTCTCAGAGAATACATCTTGGGAGGTCCTGGTAGGCTTGATGTAGACCTGACGAGTGATTTGGGAGCCGCCGAAAGAGAAGAGGGGCGCACCGCGAAGTACCTGCTAAGACGAGCGAGACCTGGCAATCCTCGACACACCCAACGCAAAACTTCGCCGTCTTCCAGTCGAGCATAGGGGTGCCAGGCACTGCGCCAAGGAACGCCCCAGGAGGCAGCCTGGAGGATGACCGGGAGAATACTGAAGACTGCACTCTTTTCTTTGTGTAGGGCCTCCTACTTGAAGAATCACCTTTTTCATTCCGAAAGTTGGAGAAGGGGTCGTTCAGAGCCTCACCGGGAAGACAGACGCGATGACCAATGGGTTGTTACCAGGCGCCACCGAGAAGACGATAATTTGGTCACCAAAGCAGCGTCCGATAAAAATCCCGCGATCCGGAATCCAGAAGCGCAGCCACATGAACGAGCCCCCGGAGTTTAGATTGTGACCAAACTGTGCAGCAAAGAAGCCGAGGAGAAGGGAATCTTCACACCTAGGGACGCCTCTCCCACGAAGCCTAGGAGCGTGCGTTTCCCCGGCCGTAAGAGGACGGGACGTACAACCCCAGAGGAGGTGTGTTCCGTGACTGCCGCTGCAGTAGGAGGCGATAGGTTCCCGCACGTCGTCGGTCAATTCTTGCGAGTTAGGTGTGCTCTGTCCACATGCATGGCCTCGGTTCCACGGCTGGCTGGAGGAAATGCGAGCCAGTGGAGGGCCGAAGAGGAACACCGGTGAGCAAGACGGGGTAGGCTACCGGCTTACACGGGTCTGGTGCGCCACGACACCTGGCGGGAGATCTACCTACACGCCTCTCCGCGAGAAAACGGATATAAGTCCGAGTCGCACAGAATGCGAATACAGCCTCAACATAATGAGGACTTAAGGGGGCGGATCCAGGCCTGACGAGGGTGCGGCTCCTTAACCTGGCTGGGACAGGCCCTTCTTAGAAAGTGGCGCATCTACCCACATGTTCAACACGCTGTCTTTCCATGCCAACTGGACCGCGCCAGAGTGCGGAATTGCACAGCTAGTCACCTACGAGAGTTCCCTTGCTGGAGGCATTCAGTACGCGCGGTTCTCCGCTGAAAGATGCGCGGCCAGGTTACCTCGGACGACACTTCGGAACACCAGAAGGAACGTACTCCCGATACGGCCATGCGGTATCCATCTTCGGTCCCCAGCGGGGGTTGCCCAAGCTAGGGCCTTCCCCAACAGAAGACTGTAACCACGAAAGCCACTTTAGACCTTCTGAAGGGAACTGTCCGGCCATGAGGTCTCCAGTGGAGTAAAGTCAATGGGTGATGAAACCCCTCAGCCCTTAATCTCCATCAAACTGATCGTATGGCATAGAACAACCGAGCGCTTCGGACCAGAATGCGAGACCACCAAACGCGAGACAATAAGCGGGAGCGGCTTGCCGCGGAAGCTAACCACAGCAAGCTGACTGCGTGCTGCTGAGGTGGTGCGAAGAAGCTGCTGCATCATAGATTTGATAGCTGGTTAAGCTGTTGGGCTTGCTGAGCGATCTGCTTGGACAGCTGCGCGCCTAAACAATGCGGAGAGGTTAGAGTGCGCTACGGTCTAAGAGGTACACCCTCGTGGCGGGATCCGAATCGGTCCCCGAATCGAACTGTTTCGCAAAGACGGCCTGAGTAGTGCGATCCACTAGGACCCACCGACAAGCGAATGTGCGTATAAGCCACCCAGGTAGTCGGAGCGAATCTTCAATGCGTAGTCCGTTTTTCACCAGAGCCCGTCACGCAAAGCCGGGATGAGACTATGCCTGCGGCGGAAATAACTAACCAGGTCACTCACACCCAGAGCACGTTGTGCACCAGCATTGTCATGCAGCGGTGGCAGCCGAGGCGTGTTGCGGTACAGAATACTTGGAGCAAGCTCGTTGGTCGTGACAGGCTCCCGAAGGACATTGCAGGCGGCAAATGTCTCTCTTGTCCAAGGAACAGGGCAGAAAGGTCAGAACCATGCAGACGGCAAGAATTCAAGTGTCCACCAGGACGGAGGTCAGAATGTGTACGTACAACGGTAATGGAACTAGGCGTCAGTTTTGTGAGGAAAACGCATCCTCTCACTAAGAGCGGCTCATGGAGCACTTATCAAGAGATTCGTCCCTAAGAGCCATAGAAAGGTGGAGCAGCCGCTTATATACAGCAGAAACAAGACAACCAAGCTGTAGAGAACCAATCAACCTGCGCACAGGTCCATATACATTTTTTCCTGTGCAGAGCCGCGCCCCGGGTGCCCGGCTATGGGGACGGCGCGCGCACCCGGAAACCAGCATGAAGCGCGCGCCGGGCACGGACACAGGACGTGGCGAGGCTAAGTCAAACAGAGCAGGCGACGCCGGAGTGTCCGCCAAGCCCTAGCGACGGGCTGCGCCCACCGGCCGCAGCAGAGACCTTCTTGCGGAGTTTGCGGGCTGGTCGCCTGCCGCCCGAACACGGAGGTCTGCAGGGACACCCGTACAATCATTTAGGGCCTACACTGAACCCCCCTTGACTGACATATACCTCCAATCTAGAAATATTCTACCACTGAATGAGTCAGATGGGTTTTGCAATTTCAGTTTTCAAAGCAGCGTGCAAACACTGACTGTCTACACTGATTGGACAATGTCAGACTGTGCAAGAACACATCACCACTGCTAAATTCAGTGATACAGTGCCTTGCAAAAGTATCCGACCACCCCTGAACTTTACAACCTTTGCCACATTTCCAGGGGCTCATCAACCATAAAGCATGATAAAATATTATTTATTAATTTTTTTTGAGTGTGAAAGACAAATCATCAACAAGTGGAGACACACAATTCGTTGAAGGAAAATTCGAACAAAATTTCATTGGATATATATTGAACTTCGGTAAAAATAAAAACTCGAAAAGTGGCGGGCGTGTGCAACTTATTTGAGAGCCTCCCCCCTCATAAGTTAATCACTCTTGTAGCGCCACTTTTTGGGAAACCCCCAAAACTTGGGGAATGTCCAAAGTTTTGCACATCGGGGAGAAAATTCCCCCCATTCTTCCTTGGTCACGCGGGTTTGGGTTGGTAACTTTTGGGCCCCTTTTAAGTTTTCCCCCTTTTGGGGGGGAACCGGGGGACTGGATTGGGTTAAAAATTTGGATCGTTTTTTTTTTCCATTGTGTTTTTGCTTTGGTTTGGGTTGCTTTTAAAGAAAATTGTCCCCCCGGTTTTTTTCAGAATAAAAGGTTTTCTTAAAAATTTTTTTTTCCCCTCCCTTTTTAAAACAAAAACCATTTTCTCCCCCCGGGAAAAAAAGGGGGAAAATGTGCGAACCATGTGTGCGGGGGATTGTTGGGATGAGCTTTTTTTTTGAAAAACTTTTGCTTTTGGGCCCAAAAAGTTTTGGACACGATTTTTTTTTGGTGTTCTGGGGTTTTGAAAAATTTTAAAAAAGGTTTTTTAGGTACTTTAAAAAGGGTTTTTTTTTGCCATCTTCAAAACCCAAAAATTTTTTTTCCATTTTTTCCTTTGGGGACGGGACTTCCCCCTAATTAATCCTTCTCCTTATGAAGGGGCCTCTTTTGACCCGTCTTTTTTGGGGGGTTTTTAAACCCCCTTTGGTAATTTGCGGGGGCCCTGCCTTATTTCAATATAATTTTCAATCCAGTTTAATTTAAACTTTTTGTATCCTGCTTTTAAATTTTTAAAAAAAAGGGGACCTGGGGGGTTTTCCGGTTTATGTCCCTTCTATTTAAAAAACCCCGAAAACAGGTGGTTTTTCCCCCTTTTTTAAAGGGGGTTTTTTTTTCTCAACAGTTCTAGGAAAATTGGTTTTTGGTTATGAATTTGGGGGGTTTTACAGGGTGGGGGGGGAAAATTTTCCCGTTTTTTTTTTTTTTTAAAAAAAATTTTTTAAAAAAATTTTTTACCTCATTTTTCCCTTTTTTTTTTCACAAAAAAATTAACATTTTTAAATGTTTGGGGGAAAATTAAAATAACGGGGGATAAATTTTGAAGGAAAATTTTTGGAAGGGAAAAAATGAAGAAGCCCAAAAAGGTTAAAAGGGGGTTTTTTTCTGGGAAAAAGGGTTTTTTAAAAAAAATCCATAAAAAAGGTTGGCCTTTTTTTTGTAGTTTTGCTTAAATTTTATTTTATTTTTTAAAAAAGATTCATGGAGTCGATTTTTGGGAACTTTCCCAAATAATTTTTTTTTGGAGGGCTCTCATGTACTGGGGGGTACTGTGGGGAAATTTGGGAAAAGGTGACCCCTTTTTTGGATATGTTTCAAAATTTTTTTGCCTTTGTTTTTTTTAAAAAAAATTTTTTTTTTGGTTTTTTTTTTTTTTTTAATAATAATTTTTATTATTTTTACTATTTTACTAAAATTTTTAAAAAAAAACCCTGCGTTTTCATTTGGCCCCCTTTTATTTTTTAACTTTTGTGCTAAAAAAGGAATTTTCAACAAATTTTATTATGACCCAAAAGGGGCCTAAAAAACCCCTGTGTAAGAAAAAAGGCCCCCATTTAAAAATTTTCTCTCTTCAGCACAGTGATTTCTTCCTGGTCACAGAGCATGTTAAAAACTCTCCTATAGAAGTCATGGTTTTTGCTCTTGTTCCCAGGTATTTTGTCCATGAAAATTGCGAGAAATTTGGGGGCACATCACAAAAAATGCTGAAGGTTTCAGCGAAAGACCCCTTAGTCAAGCTTGCAAAGGGGGGTTTTTTTAACCGAATGTGTCGCGGGTTTTGTTTTTTTCCTTTTGCCTGATGTAAAGATTTGTTTTACTAAACAAATTACGTGATTTCTTTAATCTGGATTGAAAGTGAGTGCGACCACCAATTGTCTACAAGTTCTATGCGCGTTCCTTGGGGCGAGGTAGTGCCCTTTCCCTAGGCCTTGTATTTTGGAGCAAGCTGTATAGGCCAGTGGTTGCGATTTTGTACAGTTTTTACTATGTCCATGAAGGTTGTAAAGCCCCTCTCTTAAAAGCACTCGGTAAATTTCTGACCCAAAATCATGTACAGAAAAAACAATAAAAAATCTACAATCAGAAAATAAAAAGTTTGGAAGGAAAGAATAGTTCGGTATTTGGGGTTTTTAAATTTGTAAAAAAAATATTTAGTGGGAATAGATTCCCCTTTACATGTTCAGGATTTAAAGAGGATTTTCCCAAATTGTTTACATCCATAGTCCCTCATCTAAGTAAAACCCCGCAACAAAAAAAAAAACCCCCATGGAAAAATTATCAGGTACGGGGGAAAAAAAAAAAAGATTAAGTGCTGCTACATACTTGCAAATTCCTCATGAGAAAGCCAAAAGGATTGCACCACTTTATCGCCTCTTTTTTTGCGATGGCAGAATTTTAAATGCACAGCAGCAACAAATCCGAACCTTGGATTCCCGCCAGGCATTCTCTGTTATTATGAGTTGTACCGTTTTACCTGAAATAGTAGGGAAGAGTGAAGAAATCCCCGGGGATACCTTTTAGAGGCTGAGTATAATTTTATGGTGAGCTTTTTGGAGAATAGCTCCTTTCTTCAACATGATCCATTAGATACAGCCGGCTATAATACAAGTATTTACTCCCCATTTAAAACAGACCTGGCAAGCCCCTCTTGGATTTGGGACGAAATTTCTTCAAATAGGAACAAAACCCAAAAATGACGGACAATCAAATAAACAAAGCAGCAAACCTTAAAAGAGGCAGTTGCTTTCAACAAAGGACCCCAAAAAGAAGGCGGTGCCCCCGTTGTCACCTACAACCCCCAATGGGATCCTCCCCAAAAGGATTGCCAAGGAATTCAACTGTGCTACATAGAGCAACAACTTAAAAGAAAAATTCCCGTCCCCCCCTCTCCTTTCCTTTCGGCAAACCCCCAAACCGTGGCGTTTTTGTCTGGATGCCCCGATGGCCCCCAAAAGAAAATGGCCCCCTCCCCCCCCCCCCCCCCTGCGAACGGGGGAAGACCTGCGCACATCCAACCGGACAGTGTACCCGTCCCACTCACAGAGGTTTCGGAATTAGGGGACATTTTCCCGCATTTTTTCCAAAGGGTGTTCCTTATGTGTGTGCAATGTCCGACCCCCAGGCCCCATGTGGGGGAAAAAGGGCCGAGACTCAGTCAGCGCATGAATTTACCCCAGATTCCCTTTTTTTAACAGGAATGATTCCCGTGGCCCCCACTTTCCAGAGAAGTATTATTGCAGTTTTTAGGATGTGGTTTTCATTTGGTATTTTAAATTTTGCAGAGAAGGAGGAAGGAATGGGAATTTAAATTTAAGAAAAAATTCAAAATCTGCCACAAGGAAATTTCAGCGTTTTCTGTCACCTATGTGTAAACTGTGAGGGCCAAAAAACCTGACTGATGGAAAAGATAACGCAAGAATTCTAAAACCCCCCATCCCGTCCCCCAGTTTCCGATTGTTTATTTTCTGATTTCCTGTTTTTAAATGACTTCTTGCTTACATTGATTTTTTTATTTTTAAGGTTCTAAGTTCCCTTTGAAGGTCCCCGTCCTTTGGTTTTAGAAGACGACATTTTTGTTTTTGTGTAAATCGTCTGAAGAGGGGCTGTACTCTTGAAAAACTTTACCACAAATATATCAGTTAGCTCAAAGGGTTTTCTATGGCAAAAAATTTTAATATGTGAACATAGCCTTTAATAAAAAGTAGAGATTAGTTTCATTTTTATTCCACGTATTTCAAGGTCAATCATATATGTTATTCTACAAAGGTGTTATAAGTGCAAAGTAATATTTAATTCTGTAACAAAAAGTGTAACAAATGCAGATGGAAAATGGACAACTTCTAACAATGGGAACATATTTATAATTTATTTATTTTTAAAGGGCCATTAATTCCAGGGCACTGTTTATTCAGGGGGGTTACATACATAGCATAAGTTCAAACAAAGTACTGCAGACCTCCCTGAGGGTGAGTCCTTGGCGTCCGGAAAAATTAATGTAAAGGGTATCAGAGGGTACAATTGTTTTTAAAAGGGTTATCTCATACATTGATTCACTTACCCCCTGTTTTTCTTGGTTTCAATTTGAATTTAGGGGGTGTTTACTGGCTTCCCCTAGGCTGCAGTAGAAGCCCGGCTTAAACCCGAGAACCAGTGCTGGCGCCCATCAGGAGAGAAAGAACAGGGCTGTAGCTATAGTGACCTGAGGAGCTGATGAGCCCATAAAAAGGGAAATTTTTCCCGAAAGGTGGACACTGTTAATGGACACTTTTGCAATGACTTGTTTTTCAAAATCTTTAAAAATAAAAAACAAACCTTGAGTGAGAAACCCCCTTTTAAATTCACCCCCGGAATTTTAAAAAAACAAAAAAACGGCCAGCCCAAAGCTTTTCATGTTTTTTTTCAACAACCCTGGGCCCCAAAGGAAAAAGGGCTGTGCAGTGAAAATTTCTTTTTGGGCAAAAACGTAAGTTTATCTATTGTTTGGTAGATTTATTTATATTTTAAATGTTTAAGTTGAAGGTACGTGTTTGTTATCATCAATGAAAGGGCTGCAATTTTGCCCCGCTTAATGGGTTTTGGGGTTAAAAAGCAAGGGAAAATAAAATTGGTCTTTTGACACTAGTGGCGATGGCCCTTTAATTTAAAATTATTTTTTCGCTATACTACCTGAAATAAAAAAAGAAAAAAAAAAAATAAAAATTTTCCTACATAGTGCCCCAGTGTTGTAACTTTGAATGTGGAGTCCCCATGCACTTTAAAATTATTTTTTATTGTTTGTTTCTATATCAAAGTCTAACTCCCCCGTCCATTGTGTAGTTTACTATAAAAGTCTAATCCCCCCGTCCCTTGTGATGTTTCTACTATCAAAAATCAATCCCCTCGTCCATTTGCTGTATGTTTTCATTGTGTTACTACAATCCTGTTGTGATTGAGTATGTCTCTTTGATGTTTATCCCATGTAGCCAATTTTTTTTCATAAAGCCAT
>JAODAL010074762.1:0-14246 GCA_025379985.1 Phyllomedusa bahiana
CCTTTCATCAGAACATCCAAAAACCAGCCCCGAGATGTCCAGAGGCCATCCTGAAAGGGGGACTACGTCAAAATTAAAACTCCAACTCATGCTTCCCAGGCGACGGCTCTTTTACTACTCTTTCCTTTCTGGACAGCCCCTCTGCTGCCTTTCCCTAGTTCCCTTTTCCCCTTTAGTTTCAGCCCTTGACCCCCTGTTTGCTCCCCCAGTCTAATTGGACTTCCCCTTTTTAAGACCAGCCTTGCACTCCCCCCTTTAGAGATTTTTGTGCTCTGCCAGTAATTAGCCATTTTGCTGTTGCTGTTGTGTTCCCGCCCTTATTGTCATCGACCTTTTGGCTTCCTTCTTGACTACGATTCCTGCTGCTCCCTAAACTGACGCCGCCCCGGGGAAATTGTGCACCGACCTTTGGCTTCCTTCCTGACTCGATTCCTGCCGCCCTCAAGTACTTAACCCCCGCACGTGTACCGACTTCGGGCTCTGCTGACCACGCTTTAAATAGGTAAACCTTAGTATTGAACCAAAGATCCAAAAACCACTCTTGATCGTTACACCTTCTCTCCTGAGCTGTAAGAGGTAAGGAACTTCCTTTTTGGCAAAACCCCTTTTTAAAAGCAAAACTTTCAATCAAGATCCGTTTTTTTTTTCCAGCAGTTAAGAAATGAAAGCTGGGTCTGTTTGGGTTAGGGTTGGGGAACAAAGTGCCTGAGGAAGGGGGGGGTTTTACCCCGAAAACCCGGCGGGGTCCGTTCAACCTCGCTTGGACACTGGCGTTTTTCACTCACTATGGATTTGGGGGCGTTTTGTCTTACAAGGTAAACGCCGGGGGATGGTCGCAACTAAAATCGGGGGTATAAAAGCTTCTTTAGGCGTTGATTTAGGGCATGTGTGACGTACGGCTGAATGTCTGTTTTCAGATTTTTTAAAAAGTGATTTATTAAATGCTGAAGTTTTACTGGTTCCACCTATTTTATTAAAAGGGCAACAAGGACAGCTTATGCTTAACCCCTTTCGAAAAAAAAAGGTCCCAAAATTCTAATTATGTTCCCTATGTGAAATAATTAGTCACTGGGTGTATAAGGATTGTTATCTGGGTTCAATTTGTTTTTAGAAAACGGGCATTTTTTGGGAAAATGTATACATCCCTTACATTAGTGTATGACTTGCTTTTTTTTGATCCTGTACGATTTGTGCTTTTCTTGGGCTATAATTGATGTATTCGTTCTTTTCAATTTTTTTTGCGAAGGTAAAAAAAAAAAAAAAGGCTACTCCCGTTCATGAACTTTTATGTCTTTTAAAAATGTGATTTTTGAGTAAAACATTTGCCACATTTGAACTGAAAATTGGGTTCAGCCTAGGTGAATTTTTATTAAACAAGTTCTGTTTCCCAGTAAAAGATTTTCCCCAAATTTTGAAAATAAAAAAAGGCCCCTCCCTAGTGTGACATCTTTGATGATAAATAAGAGCAGATTCCTGGGTAAAAAATCTGCCACATTCAAAACATGAAAAAGGCTTGTCTGCTGTGTGAGACATTTGATGTGGAATAAGGCTTGATTTGCGACTGTAACTTTTTCCACATTCCGAACATGAAAATGGCTTCTCTCCCGTGTGAGTTCTCTGATGTTCAACAAGACCTGTTTTCCGAGTAAAACATTTGCCACATTCTGAACATGAAAACGGCTTCTCTCCTGTGTGAGTTTTTCCATGTTGAACAAGACTTGATTTCTTACTAAAACATTTGCCACATTCTGAACATGAAAATGGCTTCTCCCCTGTGTCACATCTTTGATTTTCAACACCTTTTCTGTACGTTTCATATTGCTCAACAGTCTGTGATGAATCAGAAGATGGGACCTGCCTAAAAGGATCAGATGATAGATCTCTGGTGGGAAGGGCTGAGGGTATCTCTTGGGTAATAGCAGGCTCTTCATATGTAACTTGTACAATATCGTAATCATCTGCTTTAAAATCTGAAAAGATCAGATGTCCCTCTGAGCTTCTGGTACAATCCTCTGCCGAAAATAAATTTAATGTTATTACTTTTGAACAATATAACATTATAAAATATAAATAATTGTATAACATTTCTATATAAAAATGTGAATACAAATTGTATTGCATGTGCCAAAATTCAGTTATCAAAAGGAAAATAAAATGAGGCAAAACAGTCTTTTAGACGTTGGAAGGCTGTTTCTGCTTCTAATTTCTGATTTTGCTATCCTTTTTTGTCAAAGCGGTGATTAGGGTCACCAAGAATGAGAAATTGGGCATAAACTTAAGGTGATAGTTGGTAAATCCAAAGCTATCCTAGTCCTCAAGGTCATGTTTTCTGGCTTTCCTTAGCATTGCACAGGTGATTTAATTATTGTCAGTGCATTCTGTGGGATACCCTGAAAACAGGACCTGTTTGCATGGGCCTTGAGGCTGGGGTTTGGGGGAAACACTGTTTTTAGACAGTTGTGGTTTTTAGAAACCATTGAAAAACCAACATGCCACGTCCCCCATAGATTTTTAATAGAAAACCCGTGCAGTGCAGCGTTCCCTACTGTACAGATTTTCCTCCGGCTTTTTACACCACCGGTTTTCCAAAAAACTTTGAACATGTTCATTCTTCCACCCGGTTTTCGGGCAGAACATGAACATGTGGTTGCGAAGGGGGACAGCTTGAATCCGCTAACCCAAAGCCATCCTCTTACGTGCTAAAAAAAGATAAAATACCCGTCGGAAATCTAACTGGTATTTGGTCTTTGCGGTGGGAACACACTCTTAATCTCATTTCATAACCTAAGAAGGTAAGGCATGATCATTCTAAAAGGCCTGGCTCGAGCTTGGCATAAAATCTATTTTCTCTCACCTGCAACAGATTTGTTTGAACACATGACTGAAAATGTCTCCAGGTCATTCGTACTGACAAAATCCTAGAACACGGTTATGGCATGAAGAATAAAATAAAATTCAGACTCCTTAAAGAGAACCTGTCAAATAATTTTTGCCCCCCTTGCTGAGGACAGCACAAGGTAGTGACAGACATGCTGTTTACAGTGCTGTGTCTCTTATTCTGTAAGAAGCTGTAGTTTTCGAGAATATTCAGTTATTTTCATACCCCGCCCACCTGAAGGTAGCCCCGCCCATCCCAACTTATAAACCTATTACTTTGAATAGGTGGAAACAGGTGAATAATTGTCAGTGGGCAGGGCTAGCCTTTGATGGGCGGGGCTAACACCTGCTCATGACTAAGATTTGGCCAAATGCTCTAAAACTCCAGCATCTTACAGAATAAGGGACACAGCGCTGGAAACAGCGGGTCCATTAGTTTTAGAAAACTGCTCAGAACAGTAAGTGGATATTTATTTGTTATGGCAATTTTATCTAAACTCCTGTAGTTAATGCAGGAACATATCCTTTTTCTTAACAAGGAAAACATTATATAACCTAGAGGAGAAGAATTAAGCAGCCCCAGTCCACTTTATTTAAATAACTTGGAATATGTAGCTATGGTCTTCAGAAGAAAGAGTGGCAGTACTGTAAACAAGGAGAAGCAGTACCAGGCAACAAATCTATAGGACAATCCTACAGTTTGTGCTATGGTAATTCTTGGCTTGTTGCTAGATGAAAACATCTGCAAACTCTGAAAAATTATTATTATATATTTTAAAGTGCAATTTATTCGAGGGCGCTGTATATTCAAGGGGGGTTAGATACATAAGATATGTTAAGAACAATGACTACAATAAATGACTAACAACAATGTGTTGGAAGAGTGAGTTCCAGAGTATGGGGAAAGCATGGGAGAAGTCTTGGAGAAGGTTGTGTGAGGAACTGACAAGGAGAGCGCGGAGACTGCGTGAGGGAAGGTATCAAGAGATGAAAGGGGTTTTTTTTTGCTACAAAGATCATATCTGTAATGATGGGGACAGTAAAAAGAAGCACTTGCTATTGGTTTGTATTACCTAAATCATTTAGTATAGCAGATATGAGCTAATCTGTGCATCTATAACTATTTCTGCAGCAAGTGGTCGGACCACACCCCTTTTATGTGATTGGCTGACTGATATTTTATTCATCCTGTTGGGATACGCCCCCTGTACTGTGATTGGCTGCCTGCACTCTGTGCTTACTCCCCTCTAAGCAGTTGAAAAGGAAAGTGCAACAAGCTGCTTGTGATGGCTGTGTCGGCAGGTCACTTTCCAGACCTGTAGTGCGATGACCCGCCGCAACAAGGAGCTGCCGAAAGTGGAGAGTCTGGCTGAACAAGAAGGAGCCCAGGGACCGTGTGGCGGGGAAGCAAGCAGAGGTACCGCAGGGGACACTGGCTAAGTTAGCCCAATATGCCCACAACCCTTTCACATCTTCCTCTGGCATAGAGTCTCCCAGTAAGCAATAGCAGGATGTTGGGCTGAATCATGCAGCAGCTGTAACAGACAGGCAAGGAGCAGTGGGAGAGATAAGTGCCAGCAGCATGCATACAGGAGCCAGACCTAAAACAAATACACAGGTCACTCCCAGTTCACAAGCACAGCAGGATACAGAGGAACCTACACTAAGAGATGTGCTTCAAGCTGTTCACCAATGCCACACTGCTTTATCCACCCTGACGACACAAGTTGGTGGTCTTAAAGAGGATATCAACGTTATGCGGCATGATATGCTGAGTGGGTAAAAGCTGCCGAGACCAGAATCAATGATCTGGAGGATCAATTCAATCCTTTGCAGCGGGACTGTGAGTCGCATTCTCAGATAATTAAGGCGCTGCTCGCCAAGACGGATGACCTGGAGAATCATTCCCGCAGAAACACTGTGAGTGCCCGAAAACTCAGAGGACCCTAACCCATCAGAGTTCTTTGAGACCTGGCTCATTAATATCTTTGGAAAGGACTCCTTTACTTCTATGTTTACAGTCCAGAGGGTGCATAGGGTCCCAATGTGCCCATTACCTCGAGGGGCCCTGCCTAGATCAGTGCTGGTTAAGCTGCTGCATTTTAAAGATAGAGACACTATACTGCGCAAGCGTACCTTCAGCAAGATGTCATGGTGGACGGCTGTCGGATCTCCTTCTATCCGGATTTCTCTACAGAAGTTCAAAAAAGAAGAGCACAGTTCCATGATGTCAAGAGGTGGCTAGGGGCGCTTCGGGTGCAATACGCCATGCTATTCCCAGGGAAACTTAGAGTGGTGGCTTTTTAAATCTATGTTTTTTTGAAACCCCAAAGGTACGCTTTTCAGTGGTCGACCAAATGAACCCCATCAAAGCGAAACTTCCTGACATTTGGGGCAAAAAGTGTCCCAATGTCCTTCCAGGATGGCTTATTTTAAAGGGGATCTGGGAAATTAGGGGGAAATTACGGGTGCTGGATTCCTCTCCCCTATTACGCCCTATACAGTCCCCCCATCACCCATGAAACACACCTTAACAGCCCGCTCAACATCCTGTCTGTTTACAAGGGGGGAAAAGCCTTTTTTACATTTTTTTATCATTAGGCTATATGTACAACTTTTTTACAGAAATGCAGTGTTTTTTGGTTACAAGGAGCTTGTGGGGGGAGGTGACCACCCGGGGCATGGAAAAAATTGACCACTGCAGGAAAAAAAAAAAAAGGTTTTCAGAACTGTGGAATCCTCTCCCTTCCACTGTAAACTAAGAGTTTCCCCCCATCTTCATTGAGGGAAGACATGCCAATGGAAGGAAGACCCCCCCGGGTTTTTGAAGCTGAAACCGGGGGTTTGGGGTGGGCATGCCAACCCCCCGACTCCCCCCTCAATTTCCCCAAACCCCGACCCCGACCCGACCCCCTCAATATGGCGCATATTTAAATAACTTTACAGTAGTACAGTGGTAACATCAGGTTTATTGTCACTTTATGATACAAAACACAGTTTTTTGGTAAAAACACCGACAAGAAAATGGTAACAAGTTTTTTGAAATTTTTTATTCTTTGCTTTTTGCAGCCCTTTGGGAAATCAAAAAAATAAATTTTTTTGCTATAGTACACCTCACCCTGTCTTGAAAGGAAAAAAACAAAATTAGTATTTATTAACAAGAAAAAAATGAATATCACCAAGGCTGCAATGAAACAAAAAGTGAAAAATTAAAAAGGGGGTGAAAACTTTCCCTACCCCCCGTAACTTTGACTGCAACATTTACATCTGCTTAGTTCTGCAATTTTGTCATGTAACTACATTGTTACGTTTTTGCCCTGGTAAAGGGACAATCTTTTTCTTTTTGGATAATCAAATTTACAACCGTTTTCAATTCCCTAATAGCTCATGTGTTTTTACGCGTTCCCCCAAAGGGAAAAGAACTTTTTTGGGTCTTACCAAATGGCTGGGAATGAAAGAAAGAGTGAAAATTTTAAAGGGATCTGAATACTTTCCGTACCCACTGTATAGAAGCTGTAGCACTAGCAAGACTCAATTCTTGGCACTGCATCGAATTAACTGGACCAACTAATTATGTATTTTGGGAGTCGGAGTCAGCCCATTTTATGACTCCTGCAAAATAGGCACAGATTCCGACTCCACCACTCCGACTCCACAGCCCTGGCAGTAACAAACAGAAACAGCTCAAGTCTGCCAAAGCTCATGATAATAAAACCCCTTTAAGGCAGAGATGTATAGAGGAGAGAGGTTCTACTGTAATGTACTGTTAGCCCTAGAAGCTTAGTGTTCTGAAGCTTTAGAGGTGGTGGTTTATGACATGAAGGCATCGTTGCATGATGTTGTTAGTAGGGAAGGCTCAGGAGTAGAGGACTAATGCACAATCCAAAGACATAAAATTAAATCTGCTCCTAAAGTAGAGCTCAGATCTGTCGGCTTAAAGAAGAAGTAATGAATCAGATTTTTTCAGGCAGCAAATCTCTAACAACCGAAGCAATGGAAAGTGGTTTCTACAACTGGAACCTGATGTAGTCATGATGGATAAGTAAAAGAAATTTCCTGATGGACCAGAATAAAAAAAGCTTGTATCGTGACACACATTCCTGCGTCAAGTGAGTGTGGCGGCCATAGTTAAACTGTTCCTTAAATATTTTGTGAGTGAACAGTCAATCATGATGGATGGAGGAAAGGATTCTGATATGTGGAAAAAAGTGAAATTTTCTTGAATAACATATCTAACAAAGTATTATTTTATAGAAATGTGTTTCTAATTGGGTTACTTATAAAGGTGGGATACTTAATAATTTTTTATTAACCTGGAGATGTGAGAGGATGCTGCTCCTCCATCTTGATTTCTTTGTGTAGATCCTCTATCTTGATGTCTTTGTACAGTCCCTTTTGTTCTTCTAAATACTCCCACTCCCCCCATAGAGAAATAGACGGCGATGTCCTGACACTTATAGGAAACCTGACACACAAAATGATACAATCATTACCCAGACCCCCCAAGTGGTTAAATGTATAATGCATCCCAGCAGCCTCCCCCTCTCCAGTCAGCAGCTCAATGATCTTGTTTGTGAGTTCTAGGATCTTCTCTTCATTAATTTCTCTCTGTACCAGGTAGTGAGGTGGGGGACCTGTGATTGGGCTCATGGTTCTTCCATATCCTTCAAACACTGGATCCTGATAGCGATCATTAGAGGTCTTGACTATTGTGTAATTCTGTTTATGGAAACAGACAATAAAAATGTCACAAGAAAAATCATTATATACATTTTCAGAGCCTCCTCTCCAGATATATCATCTGTTATTACATAGATACCAATGTGTTAGTGTGACATCATCAGAGCCCCCTCCCCTCTCCAGTCATGTCATATCTGTTATTACCATTGATAAGAATGATGTAATATGACATCATCAGAACCTTCTCCCTCTCCAGTCATATCATCAGTTATTACCATAGATAAAAATGATGTAATGTGACATCATCCGAGCCCCCTCCCCTCTCCAGGCATCGCATCTGTTATTCCCAATAGATAAGAATGATGAAATGTTACATCATCAGACCCCCCTCCACTCATATCATCTGTTATTACCATAGATAAGAATGATGTAATGTGACATCATCAGAGCCCCCTCCAGTCATATCATCTTTTTATTAACATAGATAAGAATAAATGTAATGTGACATCATCAGATTCCCCTCCCCTCTCCAGTCATATCATGTATTACATAGATAATAATTTTGTAATGTGAAATAATCAGAGCCCCCCCCCCCTCTCCAGTCATATCATCTGTTATTACCATAAATAAGATTGATGTAATGTGACATCATCAGAATCTCTTACCTCTCCAGTAAGCTGGAAGATTATCTCTAGGGTGAGGTTTTAAATTTATACCTCCGCCATCTTGTCCTGGTTCTTAATCATCATTGACTGGTATTTTAAGAAGAAATGAACTGAGGGGAATCTCTTGTAGAAAACTAAATGTAGGAAGATAACAATGTAAGACCACACAAAATCCTATGTAAAAATACAATTCCTTGGAATAATAAGGGGAAACATTTAGGAATATTTTACAGTGTAGATGTTGTATTATCTATTTGATGATAAATATCTTGTGTCAAAGAATGTCATATCCTCAAATGTCTGCTACAGCAAATTACAGCCCACAAAGGTGATACCAGTGCGGGCAACAATGGTCACATTACATATATTCTGCTATCACCACTGCAACCAATGTTGTTGTATGACCTAACCAGAGATTAAAGGAGAACCTAGGAGCATTGGCGCTGGAGTGGGCGGAGATATAACATCAGTTTTATTATTTTAACATGAATTCAATGTAAGTGGGTAGGATTTGGGGACAGGAATCCTCCTTTATAGGGATTTTTCCATTTCAGGCCTAGTAGTATATCTAGAGAACATATCATACAGTAAATGTCTTATTAATGCTGATCCCCCCCCTCCGGGTTCTGCACCTATCTAATATGGTGTTTTAGAGTGTTGTACAAGGTGTTGTATGAGCACTTGCTCCATTTAATGGGGTTGTCTCACCACGCTGTTTCACAGAGGCAGCCAAAAGCAGCTTTCATTCATGCATCTTGTCTCTTCCTAGTCAGGATGTGGGTGATTAGCATATCAGCTCTGGTATTCAAAGGTCTGCTAATTACTAGAGCAAGAGATGTTTAAAGTCCAGAGAAGATTCAGATCTAAAGTAAAAAATGGGAAATTTGCCCTTTCCTTTGTTTTGTTAGATCAGATAACAGTCAAGCTCTTCAACTGCTGGCAGTTCTGTATGCAGACCTGTGTGATGACATCATCCCTGCTATCAGATAAGAAAAACAGCAGTAGGGAGCAGGGCAGAGCAGGTCTGTAACCCTGGAAAACCTGATTGCAAAGCAAAAAAACACAGAGGATTTATGAAGAAGAAAAATACATACATTGGGCACAAAAAATTTGGGATATTGACTTTTGATTAAAATTTCAGGATGAACATATAATTTCTTGAAGTTTTTTTAACTCACTAAGGGCCACATGTATTTAAACTGTTTAGGTTCTAAAATTCACTTTGTCGCCCATAGCAACCAATCAGGGGGGCCCCCTTTTATTTCATATAGTGCTCTGGAAAAATTTAGGGGGGGCGCTCTTTATTTGGGTTTCTATGGGGGAACAAAATGAATTTTAGACCTACACCGTTTTCATACATGTGACCCAATGTTCTTCAACACCATACAGGCTCTCTGCAGCCAGGAAACAGCTGTTTTTTTAATGTGATTCCTCGTGAATCAATTCGTAACTAAACAAATTTTTGGGAGAAATTCTGCGAATCGACCAAATCAAATTTCTGAGAAATTCGCTCATCTCTAAAAAACACATTCATGATGCTATGATTAGAGAGTTTTCATACATGTGCATTTAAACAAATTTCAAGAAATTATATGTTCTGAAATTTCAACCAAAAGTCAAATATCCTGAACTTTTTGTGAGTAATGTATGTATTCTCTTTCTCATAAAAACTGGTTTTGTAAGTGTTTAAAACCATGACTATATAATAGAGATGGGCCGCTGCAATAATAACCACTAGCATAAAAAGGTAACATGATGTAAACTGCAGAAAATACACAAAAAAGTAGAATTGAGATTTTCCATTCTGCCCCCTCCCACCCAAGAAAGTAATGTAATAAAAGTTACCAATGATTTATCTTCAGCCAGAATATCCCTATAAATTGTCATAAAATACTCTTCTCACACAGAGACATCAATAGACAAAAAATAAGTTCCGGCTCTTGGAAGCTGTCAAGAGTAATGGACTCATTTATAAAAACTGTTTGTGACGCCCATAGCAACCAATCAGAGCCCATAGCAACCAATCAGAGCTCATAGCGACCGATCAGAGCTCACAGCAACTAGAGCCCATAGCAACCAATCAGAGCTCATGGCGACCGATCAAAGCTCACAGCAACTAGAGCCCTTAGCAGCCAATCAGAGCCTATAGTGACCAATCAGAGCCCATAGTGACCAATCAGAGCCCATAGTGACCAATTAAGGCTCAGCTTTTATTTCTCCAGTGCAGTTTCACAAATGAAAGCTGAGCTCTGATTGGCTGCTATGAGTTATGATTGGTTACTATGGTTACTATGGGCAACAAGGATCAGTTTACACTCAGTTTCTACAAACAATTTCCTCCATGAAATGTTCTATTATTGGGCAAAAGTAGAAAAGCCTACATCCTTCTATCAGGGTAACCGCGGCAACCAGAGCATTAAGGGGAGACGTTATCTACATTGTATGGAGAACGAGGGAAACACAAGGAAGGAATCACCTCCCCGCGCCACTCCAAACACGGGGAGAGAATTTCTATGTCTCCAAAACACAACTCACCCCCTCCAGGAGCAACACCAGGATGGCTCTACAGGACCTGTGATGATGTCACATGGAGGGGAGGAGTCATGTGACTGCTGTGTGCTGCCAGGACCTGTGATGATGTCACATCTAGGGGGAGGAGTCAAGAACTCACTTGATCAGAGGCTGTTAGCTGAGCCTAGTGTGTGTGTAACGTGCGTGTAGCTGAGCCGTGTGTGTGTGTAACGTGCCTGTAGCTGAGCCGTGTGTGTAAAGTGCCTGTAGCTGAGCCGTGTGTGTAACGTGCCTGTAGCTGAGCCGTGTGTGTGTAACGTGCCTGTAGCTGAGCCGTGTGTGTGTAATGTGCCTGTAGCTGAGCCGTGTGTGTGTATTGTGCCTGTAGCTGAGCCGTGTGTGTGTGTAACGTGCCTGTAGCTGAGCCGTGTGTGTGTGTAACGTGCCTGTGTAATGTGCCTGTAGCTGAGCCGTGTGTGTGTAATGTGCCTGTAGCTGAGCCGTGTGTGTGTAATGTGTCTGTAGCTGAGCCGTGTGTGTGTAATGTGTCTGTAGCTGAGCCGTGTGTGTGTAACGTGCCTGTAGCTGAGCCGTGTGTGTGTAACGTGCCTGTAGCTGAGCCGTGTGTGTGTAACGTGCCTGTAGCTGAGCCGTGTGTGTAACGTGCCTGTAGCTGAGCCGTGTGTGTGTAACGTGCCTGTAGCTGAGCCGTGTGTGTAACGTGCCTGTAGCTGAGCCGTGTGTGTGTAATGTGGTCTGAGCTGAGCCGTGTGTGTGTAATGTGCCTGTAGCTGAGCCGTGTGTGTGTGTGTGTAACGCGCCTGTGGCTGAGCCGTGTGTGTGTGTGTAACGCGCCTGTGGCTGAGCCGTGTGTGTGTGTGTGTAACCCGCCTGTGGCTGAGCCGTGTGTGTGTGTGTAACCCGCCTGTGGCTGAGCCGTGTGTGTGTAACCCGCCTGTGGCTGAGCCGTGTGTGTAACCCGCCTGTGGCTGAGCCGTGTGTGTTACCCGCCTGTGGCTGAGCCGTGTGTGTGTAACGTGCCTGTGGCTGAGCCGTGTGTGTGTGTGTGTGTGTGTGTAACGCGCCTGTGGCTGAGCCGTGTGTGTGTGTGTGTGTAACGCGCCTGTGGCTGAGCCGTGTGTGTGTAACCCGCCTGTGGCTGAGCCGTGTGTGTGTGTGTAACGCGCCTGTGGCTGAGCCGCACCGTGCTGCGTGCGAGATGTGCCCGCAGCTGAGCCGACGGCGCGCCGTGCGGAGTGTGCCGCGCTGAGGCCGCACGCGCGCGCGTGCGGATGTGCCCGCAGCTGACCGCCGCCGCTGCGCGTGCGGAGTGTGCCCGCAGCTGACCCGCGCGTGCGAGTGTCCCCCAGCTGAGCCGCTGCAGCCGTGGGAGTGTAGCCCGCAGCTGAGCCGCACGCGCGCGGATGTGTGCCGCGCTGAAGCCGCACCGCGCGGAGTGTGCCCGCAGCTGAGCCGCACGCGGCGGATGTGTGCCCCGCACTGAGCCGCACGCGCGCGCGTGCGGAGTGTGCCCGCAGCTGAGCCGCGCGCGCGTGCGGGGTGTGCCCGCAGCTGAGCCGTGCGGGGTGTGCCCGCAGCTGAGCCGCACGCGCGTGCGGGGTGTGCCCGCAGCTGAGCCGCGCGCTGGGAGTGTGCCGCCAGCTGAGCCGCGCGCAGCGCGTGCGGAGTGTGCCCGAAGCTGAGCCGCGGCGCGCAGCTGCGGAGTGTGTGCCCGCCGTGAGCCGCGCGCTGCTGCGTGGAGTGTGCAAGCGCCTGAGCCGCGCGCAGCGGCGGATGTGCCCTCAGCTGAATTTGTGAGCCTCTTGGGTTGAGAAGGAGTGAAGCTCAACTCCCAACCTACTGCCATTTTCGGGAAAGGGGAACCTTCTTCAAGCAGTTTTTAAGGAAAAGTTTTTTCTTCAAGAAAAACAGATTTTCTTTTGGGAAAGCCCCATCACTATTTTCATAGTTTGTAAGGCTAAAAAAAGAAAGTCGTCCATCCATTCAGCCAAACTCCACGCAGGGCCCGGCCCATTAAAGGTATAAAAGAAAAATAATGACATGGCCCCTTGTTCACCTGTTTTGAACCCCATAGAAACCTGTGGTCCCCCCTAAAATGTGAGATTACGGGGGGGGGAAAAACATGTCGGGGACTGTGGGGGTTTTGCACGCAATTTGATCGAAAAACAGATCAAGAAAAGAAAATCTATGTATGGAAGCTTTTTTGAGTGTCATTGTAAAGAAAGGGGGTGATATTGGTCATTTTTTAGTTTTTTTTTTGAATGTCAAAATGTTTATTTCAAATTTTTTGGGTTGTTTAGGGTTTTTCCGGTGAAAATATTGGGATATATATTTGGTTTTTATTAAGTTGCCTAATAATTCTGCACAGTAAAGTTACCTGCACAAACAGATATCCTCCAAAGATAGCCAAATCTAAAAAAAAAACCCACCCCAATTTCCCCAAAAATTTTAAAGTTTTGATATTTGAGTCTTTTTGTGTTATTGAAACATAGTTGTTTTCAAAAATAAAAAAAACCTCTAAAATAAACTTGACTAAAAATTCTGCACACACTGTATATCGCCTTTATCTATAACGTTATAATACAGCAAACCCCCCCCCTCATCATAGAAGTGTGGAGTGGTTGTCTTATTGCTATTTTTTGCTTTGTGCAATCCCCCTGTAGGGGTGAAAGGTATCCATTTTAAATTTCAGTTTTTTTTATTTTCTAATTGCTCCCTAGTGGAGGGGTGGTTGATACTGCTGCAAATTTTCCTGCACCTTTTATGTTTTCCCCCGTACACGGGGGGCCGTGTTGCCTCCTACTGAGTTCAGTCTTAGCCCCCGCCATCGAGCTGTAAAGTAGGCCTTTGTTGTGTTTTGAGAAATCATGTCCCCTTTTTTTGTGATTTTTTAGGGTTTTTTAGATGGATCGGGATGAATCATTGGATGTCATTATCTTAAAATTTTCCAAAAACATTTGTACTGTTCCACATAAAGTTGGTAAGTAAAAGGAAGCTTTGGCTGGGGGGGAAATGTTTTTAAGTGGGTAAGTAACTGGGTCCGATAAAACAAAAAGGGGGGTGATTAACACATACCAACAGAACCCTCTACTAGTGGGTACTTTTGGAGTTTTGTACTGGGCTTGGGCCCAAATTTTTATCATTTTATAAATATTTTATTGTGTCCAAATCTGCGGAAAAAAGTGGTGGCTGGCAGAATCATCAGGTGGTCTGGGGCCCAAAGCAAAAAAGGGGAAATCAACAAATTGTAGAGAAACATCACCTGGGGGTCACAAAATTAACCACACTGTAAACACTAATGTCTGTAGGTCTGTGTACATATCTACAATTAGGCACTTAAAGTGGAAGTTTTAATCAGTGAGGGATTGTAAAAACTTTGTAACTTTAGGGTTCCCGTAAAAGGGGCATGGCACAGTGCTTCCCCGGGGTGACTCCACCTTCATAAAGGTTTTCCCCAAGGGAACTTCACACTTATTATAAAAAAGCACTGGC
>JAODAL010074763.1:0-14246 GCA_025379985.1 Phyllomedusa bahiana
ATAACCCGCTTGAGTTTTTTGGTCAGTTTTCCCCTCTAAGTCCCAGGAATTTTATAGTAAAAGCGATTCTAAGGGGGCGGCATCATCTGCGTGTCAAAACTAAAACACAACATTGTATGAAGACCAAACCAAGCTCCTCTGCATATTTAAGCATGGCACAACGTTCTACAGCACCCTGCAGGCTCTGTGCAGCCTGAAATAGCTGCTTTTTAACGCGATTCGTGCCAAATAATTCGGACCGAATTTATTTTTGTCGGAAAATTCGGTGAAGTGACCGAATCGAATTTTTGAGAAATTCGCCCATCTCTACCTGCGGGCCATACAACGCTTCTAGGGCTTCGCAAACTGCTACCGGCAATTTATCCTGCATTTTTCGACGTTGGTAGCACCTATTGTGGTTCTTACTAAAAAACATGCCAACCCGAAACTGTGGCCTCCGGCCGCCGAAGAAGCCTTTTCCAAGTTGAAGGCATTCGCCTCCGCACCTGTGTTATCCCGGCCAGATACTGAGAAACCCTTCTTTCTAGAAGTTGACGCCTCTTCCATAGGGGCTGGAGCGCTGCTCACCCAAAAGGGGCCAAAGGGCAAGACTCGGACCTGTGGGTTCTTTTCCAGGACCTTCTCACCGGCAGAGAGGAACTATACCATCGGGGATCGAGAACTTTTAGCCATTAAACTTGCCCTAGAAGAATGGCGCCACCTCCTGGAGGGTGCTCGTTTCCCCATGAATATCTTCACTGACCACAAAAATCTCCTCTATCTCCAGACAGCACAACGTTTGAACCCCGTCAAGTGAGATGGTCTCTGTTCTTTGCCCGTTTTAACTACATTATCCACTTCCGACTGGCAGAAAAGAACCTCAAGGCCGATGCTCTTTCCCGTGCCTCCGATGTTAGTGGGGAGGAAGAGGTGGCTCCACAACATATCGTACCCCCAGAACGTCTGATATCGGTGGCCCCCACTAACCTCCAAGGGGTACCTCCAGGGAAGACGTATGTGCGCCCTGTGCTCCGGTTGAGGGTCCTGAAATGGGGTCACTGTTCCCGCATAGCTGGACACCCTGGGGTACGAAGGTCTTGTTCGCTGATTTCCCGTTTCTACTGGTGGCCTGGTCTCGTTAACGATGTAAAGGAGTTTGTGGAGGCCTGCACCACCTGTGCCCGCAATAAGTCACCTCGCCTTAAACCTGCGGGACTACTCCAACCTCTGCCTGTGCCTAGCTGTCCTTGGAGCCATATTGCCATGGACTTCATAACTGACTTACCGCCCTCTGAAGGAAATAAGGTCATCTGGGTGGTCACTGACCGTTTTTTCAAAATGGCTCATTTTGTTCCCTTGCCTGGGCCCTTCCTTCTGCGCCTCGGCTCGCCAACATTTTTTTTAAACACATTCCTTCCCGCATGGACTTCCCTTACATATAGTTTCGGACCGGGAGTCCAGTTCGTTTCGAGATTTTGGCGAGGCCTCTGCTCGCTTCTGCAAGTGGAACTGGACTTCTCCTCTGCGTACCACCCACAATCCAACGGGCAAGTAGAGAGGGTGAATCAGGTCCTAGGTACTTATCTCCGCCACTTCACGTCTGCCAAGCAAGATGATTGGTCCAGTTTACTACCTTGGGCGGAATTTTCGCATAATTCCCTGGACTCTGATTCCGCTGGGCATCCCCTTTTTTCCCATTGTCTTTGGTCAGCATCCCCGCCCCACCCCTTCCACTGCCCTCTGCCTCCTCCGATGTCCCCTGCTTTTAACAGTCTGGTCCGTGACCTATCCGCTGTCTGGAGGGAGACGCGCCAGTCCCTGCTTCAGCCTCTGCCCGTATGAAGACCCCAAGCGGACAAGAAAAGAAGACCCCCTCCCTCCTTTGTCCCGGGGGATAAAGTAAGGGGTGTCTGCCAAATATATCCGTTTTAAAATCCCCAGCTATAAGCTGGGGCCCGTTTTTTAGGTCCCTTTGGGAAATCCTGAGGCGCATTAATCCTGTGGCCTACAAGCTCCGGCTCCCTCCGACCATGCGTATCCCAAACTCCTTCCATGTCTCCCTACTGAAGCCGGTCACCCATAACCGCTTCTCCCGGTCTGTGGTTCCCCCGTCTCCCGTAGCTGATTCCACCAATGTTTTTGCCGTCAAAGAGATTTTGGCCACTAAGACTGTTAGGGGGAGACGATTTTTTTTGGTGGACTGGAAGGGGTTTGGGCCAGAGGAAAGGTCTTGGGAGCCGGAGGAGAACATCCTGGATAGGGACCTCTTGTCTAAGTTTATACGGGCCAGAAAGAGGGGGAGGCCGAAGGGGGGGTACTGTTACGGGTGTCCCTGCTACCCCCGGAATGGTCAAAGATATGGCAGTGTCCATTGTTCATTCAAGAAACAGCATTTACAACATGTCTTTCAGAGAGGAGGTGTCACCTATTACACTCTGTCTTGTCCTTCCTGATATGATCAGCAAACTTTAATCCTTTTGTTGGACATGGAGTGTATGTAGATATATTTAGATTTTAATATCCAGGTTGAATCCAACATCAATATATTTTATTAACCCCTTGCTGACATAGAGTGTATGGATACGTCCTGATGATGCTGAGCGGCTTTGATCCTGCTACACAGTCGCCGGGTATTAGTGGCTAATTGCAGCTAACATCCAGCAGTTTCAGCCCCCGTGCTTTATAACTTGATTTCACAACGTGTGTCCCGATCGCAGTGAGGAACGGTGCGCAGCACTGTTCCTCATTTATTTAAATGCTGCGGTCATCTTGTATGCGGCATCTAAATCAATGAGAAACGGTGCCACGCACCGTTCCTCACTGCGATCGGGACACCCGCGCCGAAATCGTGGACTCCTGATCACTGAACGTGGCAGCTGGGAGCCTTATGAAGTCTTTCATCACTGCCATGATTTTGATTTCCCCAGGCAGGAAGTGGGATTTCAACCGCCATCTTTGTACCCCCCCAATGAATTGTATATACAATGCAATAGGCTGTATAAATGATCGGCCCATAGTAGTGAAGCGCCCTAGGGGGAAACAAAGTTAAAGTAAAAAAAAAAATGTTTTAAAGTGTGAAAGAAATTTAAAAAAGTATTAAAAGTTCCAGTCCCCCCTTTCCCCCATTTTACAAATAAAAAATAAATAAATAAGTCCTCCAAATTTGGTGTCGCCACGTCCAAAAACGTCCGATCTATTAAAATATAACATCAAGTGGAAGAAGTGCAGCTCCGCCTTAGGAAGATTAAAATAGACAAATCCCCAGGTCCAGATGGCATACACCCACGTGTCCTAAGATAGTTAAGTGATGTCATAGATAGGCCCTTATTCTTAATATTTATGGACTGTCTAATAACGGGGTATGTCCCAAAGGTTTGGCGCATAGCAAATGTGGTGCCAATATTCAAAAAGGGGTCAAAAAGTGATCCAGGAAACTATAGGCCAGTAAGCGTAACCTCTGTTGTAGGTAAAATGTTTGAAGGTTTTCTCAGAGATGCTATCCTGGAGTATCTCACTGAAAATAAATGTATAACGCCGTTCCAGCATGGGTTTATGAAGGATCGGTCCTGTCAGACTAATCTCATCAGTTTCTATGAGAAAGTTAGTTCTAGACTGGATCGGGGTGAAGCATTGGATGTCATATCTAGATTTTTCTAAAGCATTTGATATGGTGCCACATAAAAGGTTGGTAAATAAAATGAGAATGCTTGGAGTGGGGGAAAATGTATGCAAGTGGGTAAGGAACTGGCTCACTGATAGAAAACAAAGGGTAGTAATTAACGGTGCATACTCTGACTGGATCGCTGTTACTAGTGGGGTACCACAAGGGTCAGTATTGGGCCCTATCCTCCTGAACATTTTCATTAATGATCTTACACAGGGATTACACAGTAGAATATCGATCTTTGCAGACGATACTAAGCTCTGTAAAGTAATTAACACAATAGAGGATAATGTGTTATTACAAAGGGATCTGGATAAGTTGGAGGCCTGGGCAGGGAAATAGCAGATGAGGTTTAACACTGATAAATGCAAGGTTATGCACATGGGGAAGAGAAATCCATTACATGATTACATGTTAAATGGAAAAACACTGGGTAAAGTGACATGGAGAAGGACTTGGGAATCCTGTGGACAGTAAACTTAATTGTAGCAGCCAGTGTCAGGCAGCAGCAGCCAAAGCAAATAGGATCATGGGTGCATTAAAAAGGGGGATAGATGCACATGATGAGTACTTTATTCTCCCATTATACATGTCTCTGGTTAGACCACACTTGGAATATTGTGTACAGTTTTGGGCTCCAGTGCACAGGAAAGACATTGTAGAGCTTGAACAGGTACAAAGGCGGGCAACTAATAAAAGGAATGGGTGGACTACAGTACCCAGAAAGATGACAAGATTGGGTTATTTAGTTTAGAGAAAAAAAAGGCTTTGGGGGGACATAATAAATATGTTTAAATACATCAAAGGTCCATATAGAGATCTCTCTCAAGATTTATTTATACCCAGGGCTGTATCTAGAATAAGGGGGCATCCTCTACGTCTTGAGGAACGAAAGTTTCTACATAAACATAGAAAGGGATTCTTTACTGTAGAGCAGTGAGACTATGGAATTCTCTGCCAGAGAGACTTGTCATGGGGAATTCAATAACAGAGTTCAAAAATAGTTTAGATGCATTTCTGGAGCGTAATAATATAACAAGTTATAGTGTCTAGGATTCTGGAGAGGGGTCATTGGTCCAGGGATTTTTCTGATTGCCAGATTGGAGTCGGGAAGGAATTTTTCCCTAAAATTAGGACAATTGGCTTCTACCTCATTGGGGGTTTTTGCCTTCCTCTGGATCAACACCTTAGCACAACAGGTTGAACTAGATGGACGTCTTGTCTTTTTTTAGCCTTACAAACTATGAAACTATGAATTATCCCGGACGCTGACACCAGAGAAGAAAAAAATTCCAAACACCAAAATAGCATTTTTTGGTCATTTTATGTCTTGTAAAAATTGGACGTGATCAAAAAAGTTGCCTGTATCACGAACTGGTGGCAATAAAAAGTGCCCTTCAGCCGCAGAAAATGCCCCTCACTCAGGTCCGTAGGTGGAAGGACAAAAAAGTTATTGATCGCACAAAATAGCGCCATGCCCATAAGAAAAGTGTCACGGGCAAGTGGATCCTCTGGACCACCGCAAGCGATGGCGCAAGCCATGCCAGGGAGCGAAATCTAAGTAGGTCCCGGTATTCACCAGATCCCACCGCAAAGCGAGATGGACTTGCTGCGGCGGGAGTCTACCAGGTCGCTATCCCTGACGTGACTTGCTTGCGGAGGCAGACGAGGTGAGAAGACCTCTCCGATCAGAAAAGTCGGGACCTGTGGTTACCGGCTGTAACTGCACTATATTCACTTCTATGTCTGCCCCTGTACAGCTGGTAGTCACTATGTGGCGCTCACATGTGGTCATGGTCTGGCGGTATTAGAGGTAGTGGTAGAACTGGAGTTGATGGTCTTGTGGGATCTTTTAGTAACAGTATGACGGTAATACGTGTGGAGTATCTGCTCCATGTAGAGCTGTATTATCTGGTGACCGGATTATTTGGAGGTATTTCACTATTGTACAGAAATGAGGGGTTTTAAAGGCAATTTTCTCATTGCTGATTTTCATTACACAGAGACTGCGGTGATGGACGGGATCTATGTGGAATACGTAGTGCCTCCCACTATCTACAGAGTATGCACTTACTAATATATAGATCACTGCGCAGCTGAATCACACAGGGAACTCAGCTACATATGTCCCATATGGATACAGCATATTATATCAGTGGTAACAGTGAATACCTGATTTACTGTATTGAATGCATTACTTGTGATAAAAAGTCCATAGGATGCACCACACATAATTATGAAAACACACAACGCGACATGTCAGAGAAGAGGAGCCTCCACGCCAGGTTTAAGGTGCATTAAATGACTGTAGAGTGCGCCTGAATGAATGAACCTGTCAAAAATCTGGCGCCTGGTCTACCCTGCATAGTATAATTGATGCGTCTAACCTAGGCGCATAGCGTATCATTGCTAGTATATTTGATGCACCTACTTTAGGCGCATTCACATGTGTTGTGCCTGGAGTATAATGCGCCTCGTTTTGGTGCTACAGTTCATTTATATAGGGAATAGGGCGTCAACAGTATTTTGGTGCAAAATACACAAAAAAATGGCGCAGCCCTAATGGGACGTCGCCCATAGTTTTTCAGAGACCCGTATGGAGATCCAGCGCGGGAGCTTAAAACAGGTGACTTTATTGTATTCCAAAACCAGAAGTTAAAAGGCGCAAGTACTGGTGTAACGCTTACACGTTTCATACCTAAAAGGTTCCTGTTCACAGTGAAAATACAGAGTAGAACATATTCATGACATTGGTCACCGCAATATCCAGAATCCATTTGGGGCGTCTAAACCCTTCAGGGAGATGCATAGAGCTATTGGTTTGGAGGAGATTGCCCAATCAGATAGACTGGAGGGAATAGGAGATCTTTACTTCTCAGGCGGGAGGCCTCCTGGATGTTCTGTATGGACACCCAATGCCCCAATGGGCTCAGTTACAGCAATGCTCTGCTGCACATCTATGAGTCCATGTTGGATTTCCCTCTCCCTGTCCCGATCATGAATATAATTATAAAATAACATCTATAGATGTATTGCTGATTCTCTGATCGGTCACTGATGTTACAATGTTACCGGCTGCTCTAGAACATGGTTCAGGTTTTCTGTGGAAGTTCTGTATCATCTGTGTTCCCGTGTGACTCGGTCGCACAGTGATCTATATAATAGTAAGTGCATACTCTGTAGGTAGTGGGAGGCCCCATCTTCAGCCCATAGTCATAGTGTTGTCACAGTCAGTGCATACTCTGTAGGTAGTGGGAGGCCCCATCTTCAGCCCATAGTCATAGTGTTGTCACAGTCAGTGCATACTCCGTAGGTAGTGGGAGGCCCCATCTTCAGCCCATAGTCATAGTGTTGTCACAGTCAGTGCATACTCTGTAGGTAGTGGGAGGCCCCATCTTCAGCCCATAGTCATAGTGTTGTCACAGTCAGTGCATACTCCGTATGTAGTGGGAGACCCCATCCTCAGCCCATAGTCATAGTGTTGTCACAGTCAGTGCATACTCTGTAGGTAGTGGGAGGCCCCATCTTCAGCCCATAGTTATAGTGTTGTCACAGTCAGTGCATACTCTGTAGGTAGTGGGAGGCCCCATCTTCAGCCCATAGTCTTAGGGCGACATGTATGATCGGGCTTTCCGCCTGTTTTCAGGCGTATTCTGCGCCTCACCAGCCCGAATCCGCTGTCGGACGCAGGGATGCGATGTTAGGCGCAGCGTTCGCCACTTTCAGCTGCGCCCCGCATGGAGGGGCGGGCAATGGGCGCAGTGTGGGCGCGCTGTAGGCCTTCAGGGGCGGGTCGTGGCGCGCTATAAAACTCCGAGGCATGTACGATGGCGAGTCGCCAAAGCGAGGCGCAATGCAGCGCTCGGCAGCTCCGACAAGCAGACCTGGTTTGTTTTGGTCTAAATGCTCCGGCCGAGGCGAAGTGAAGCAAGAACGGAACATGCGAGGAAAGATAGAAGATCGCAACAGAAATCTCGGCACTCAGCACCGTGCGGCAGGAGTATGATTCCGAAAAAAACGCCTTTATAAAGGCGGAAAACATTCTCAGAAAAGAGCTCAAACCTCAGAAATAAAAAATACATTCAAAAAATCACCTTCCAAAAATCTAGAATGGTGAAATATCAAGAATTAGGATATTGGAAATTGCCGGGAAATACAGTAATTCAAATTCTGAAAGTTATTCTCATTGGTCGGCAGAAACCGGCCAATCAGAATAGGAGCGACAGTGTCCCATTATAGCCTATGGAGTAGTATTGACCAATCAGAATCAAAGGCGGGACAGTTCAAAATACAGTAAAAATACAGAAAATAGCTGATTGGCTGAGCTAGCGGGGGCTTGGCTATCCCAGCCAATCAGAGCGCGAGCTACTTCTCCCATTGTAGTCTATGGAGAGATCGGCGCACTGAAATCTCGGCGCTCAGCGCCGTGCGGCATGAAGTATGAATAAAAAAATCATTTTTATTAAGTGTAAAACATTATCAGATAAAGCGCTGAAACCTTCTCTAAAAATGAATCAGTTAAAACCCCGAACAACGTGTTTGTCGCCGAGACCGGCGCTACATAAGGAATTGCAATAGAGAGAATCGCCGGGAAATACAGTAATTCAAATTAGTATTCAAAAAATAGGATTTTCTCCGGCTCCTTCATATCAAACTCTTTATTTTAGATTACGAAAGTTAAAATTCCATAATAGCATCCAAGTTAGCTCACGCGTTTCGGGTATTAGAACCCTTAATCATAGCATGACCATATACATCTAGGAACAAAGACTAAATACCTTCCGTCCGGAAGTAACAAACCACACTTCACGTCATGATCACATGACACTTGGTAAAACAAAACAAAATGTGTAAAATGTTTAAAAACATATTTGCACCATTATGAAAAATCAATAATAATACAAAGTGTCATTTTTATAATTTAAACCATATGGTATTCTAGTGTTTAAATTAAAAATCCAGAAAGCTTCCCTCTTCAAGAGTAACTGTTTCAAATTCCCTCCTCGAGGGCCGAGTTTTACCTTCTCTATCCCGAAAAAACAGAAGTTAGACATATCTCCCCTGTGAATTGTTGCAAAATGCTTTGAAGCACCAGAAATATTTATATGACCCGTATTTTTTATATGAGATATATGTTCATATATTCTCCGTTTTAATTTTCTAATGGTATGGCCAATATAAATTAGGTCACACTGTTTGCATTTTATAGCATAGATAACTGATTCGGAATTACAGTTTATGAAACTATCAATACTGTAACAAGTGTCACCTTGTCTGGCAGAGAAATGTGAAATCTGTTCTGTGTATTGACACATGTTACATCGTAATCCTCTGCATTTAAAGTTACCATTAACTGACAACCATGAGGTGTCACTGACAGTATCATTGAAGAGGCTTGGAGAAAGCATCATTGCTAGAGAGCGTCCACGTTTAGGTACGTATCTGACTCCCTTACTAATAATTTCTGCTGTTATCTTGTCTTGACAAAGGATGGGCAAATTTTTCTTTATTAATTCAGTAATCTGTTTGTATTGATTACTGAACGCTGTTACAAATGTCAAAGGAACAGTTGTAGCATTGTCTTTTTTTTCTTTTTTTTCTTTTTCATTGTATATCAATTCTTGCCTATTTCTCTTTGCAACTAAATGTTTTGCCCTATCTATATTCCACATTGGGTAGCCCCTTTTCCTTAAGCGTTTTTCAGTGATGTTGTTCTGTATAATTAATTCACCATTTTCAGAACACAACCTCTTTACTCTAGTAAACTCTCCTACTGGTATGGCTTTTAGGGTATGTGTCGAATGATTGCTTTCTGCGTGCAGTATTGTGTTTCCCGCACTACTTTTTCTGTACAAAGATGTACAGACAATATTATCTCTGATGTATAAATGGACATCTAAAAAATAAGCCTGAATTCTGCTATTAATAAAAGTGAATTTTAGATTTTTGAATACTAGTTGTATAAGCCCATTTGAATCCATGGGCTAACTCCAGGCTCTTCACCACCTCCACGCTCTAGGAACTACGCCTTGGATTAATTGCCTTATGTCGGGAGACCTCAGAATTGGGTGAAGCATTCTCTCTTGTTTGTATATCAGTAATTCAAATTGTTTAAGCTCTTCTGATTGGTCGGCATAAACCAGCCAATCAGAATAGGAGCGACAGTGGCCCATTATATCCTATGGAGGAGTATTGACCAATCAGAATAGGAGCGACAGTGGCCCATTATATCCTATGGAGGAGTATTGACCAATCAGAATAGGAGCAACAGTGGCCCATTCTAACCTATGGAGAAATATTGACCAATCATATTCAAAGGCGGGACAGTTCAAAATAAAGTAAAAAGGCAGAAACGAGCTGATTGGTTGAGCTAGCGGGGGCTCGCCCAGCTTAGCCAATCAGAGCGCTAGCTACTTTCTCATAGAGTTCTATGGGGAAAAGAAATTCCGAGAGAGCTCTGTGATTGGCTAAGTTAAAAGAGGCGCGGTTATTTGGACCAATGGGAGAGCGAGCGACGCTCCTATGGGTTTTCTAAAGCAATCTGAAATAAAATTGTACATGGCCAAAATCAAATGATAAGACTCCAGAAGTTGTCCCGATGTGTATATAAAATGAATAATAATATGGGGGGTAACGAAAAAAAAAATTAATTCAATAAAATCATGTTTATTTCTTTATTTTCGTTAGCCAAGGATCAATAGTATGGGTGCAACGAAAATAAAGAAATAAGCATGATTTTATAGAATTAATATTTTTTTTTCGTTACCCCCATATTATTATTCATTTCATATACACATCGGGACAACTTCTAGAGTCTTATCATTTGATTTTGGCCATGTACAATTTTATGTCAGATTGCATTAGAAAACCCATAGGAGCGTTGCTCGCTCTCCCATTGGTTCAAACTACCGCGGCTCTTTTAACTTAGCCAATCACAAACAGAGCTCACTCTGCAGTTCTTTTCCCCATAGAACTCTATGAGAAAGTAGCTCGCGCTCTGATTGGCTAAGCTGGACGAGCCCCCGCCGCTTCAACCAATCAGCTCGTTTCTGCCTTTTTACTGTATTTTGAACTGTCCCGCCTTTGAATATGATTGGTCAATATTTCTCCATAGGATATAATGGGTCTTTGTCGCTCCTATTCTGATTGGTCAATACTCCTCTAGAGGATATAATGGGTCTTTGTCGCTCCTATTCTGATTGGCTGGCTTCTGCCGACCAATGAGAATAGCTTACACAATTTGAATTACTGTATTTCCCGGCAATTCTCTCTATTGCAATTCCCTATGTAGCGCCGGTCTCGGCGACAAACGCGTTGTTAGGGATTTAACTGATTTAATTTTAGAGAAGGTTTCAGCTCTTTATCTGATAATGTTTTACACTTAATAAAAATGATTTTTTTTTATTCATACTCCATGCCGCACGGCGCTGAGCGCCGAGATTTCAGTGCGCCGATCTCTCCATAGACTACAATGGGAGAAGTAGCTCGCGTTCTGATTGGCTGGGACAGCCAAGCCCCCGCTAGCTCAGCCAATCAGCTCTTTTCTGTATTTTTACTGTATTTTGAACTGTCCCGCCTTTGAATTTGATTGGTCAATAGTTCTCCATAGGTTTTAATGGGTCTCTGTCGCTCCTATTCTGATTGGTTAATAGTTCTCCATAGGTATAATGGGTCTCTGTTGCTCCTATTCTGATTGGCTGAGCTAGCAAGCCCCGCTAGCCTCAGCCAATCAGCTCTTTTCTGCATTTTTACTGTATTTTGAACTGTACCGCCTTTGATTCTGATTGGTCAATAGTTCTCCATAGGTTTTAATAGTTCACTGTCGCTCCTATTCTGATTGGCCGGTTTCCGCCGACCAATGAGAATAGCTTTCAGAATTTGAATTACTGTATTTCCCGGCAATATCCAATATCCTAATTCTTGAATTCGGATATTGGAAA
Organism: Phyllomedusa bahiana; assembly: GCA_025379985.1. Classification (NCBI taxonomy): domain Eukaryota; kingdom Metazoa; phylum Chordata; class Amphibia; order Anura; family Hylidae; genus Phyllomedusa; species Phyllomedusa bahiana. The sequence goes on from JAODAL010074763.1 coordinate 11,584, forward strand.
GTGATTTTGTTTTATGTATATTTTATTTTTTAGGTTTCAGCTCTTTTTCTGAGAATGTTTTCCGCCTTTATAAAGGCGTTTTTTGATTCATACTCCGCACCGACATGTGGAATGATTTCTCGCTGTTTTCCAGCCTGTCTCGCATCGGAACAGATTTTCGGCGCAGTCCCGCACTGCGCCTCAGTCCCTGCACTGTGCCTAACACACTGGCGAGGCGCGGTGGACTTTTTCCCGCATGGATGACCGCACTACCTCGGCCGGCGAATCTCAGGCGCAGCCCCGCACTGCGCCTAAGTCCTGCACTGCGCCTCAAATACTGGCGAGGCGCGGCGGACTTTACATAGTATGTATGAGCGCGCCCCGGCGCCGACATAAATCAGGTGCAGATTTTGCCGGAAAACTGGCGGAAAAGCGCGCCCCGACGTGGCGAGATTCATACATGTCGCCCATAGAGTCTACACATAAGCTACATAAACACTTTTTAGAGGAATAGACAATAAGTTAGTTAACATGAACACCAATATAGCTAAACGCTATTACTGGAGATACACACATTCACCTGTACACTCACTATCCTTAACATTCAGGGTTACACTAGTTCCTGACTACTTACAGTTCCATAAAAGATTTAGTTTTAATGACAATCCCCAAGTTCTCATCCATATATAGCACAGGTTCAATACTTCTCAGATGCAACAGAGCACACTACAAACGCAGAGTTAGGGTACATTCCCATAGATTCGGACACTTTAAAAATAGCATTTTGCACAAAAAGGATTTTTTTCTTACATATTAATGTTCTTCCCCTAGACTAATAAACTTTTTATTTTTACAATGCATTCACTAATTTAGGAGGTGACCACATTGTTTTTTCAGCACCATAGGTTTTTTCTTAGGCACATAAGGTCTTCTAACCAAGACATGCAATAATAAAAGAATGGGATCCCCCAAACCTTTGATCAAGTTTAATCCAGAACTCATGCATACACTCATCATAGGAATCCACAACACACACAACATTGAAGATTTAACGATCATTGACAACATTAGTGATGAGATTTTTTGATGCCATTAAGATTTAATGTTCTACAGTATAGGATAGAATTTTACATGTTTCAGGGTGAGCATAATGGAGGCCCAGCAGGTGAAAGGTTCTCCTAGCTCAACCCAGCCAATTGATTCAGTGGCATCAGAGGATGGGTGGATTAGCCCACATCTTCATTCACATTTTTGTGTCTTATCATCTGGATCTTGATCAAATGTATTGGGAACAAAGAGAGTTGCTTGAGTTGCTATGACACCAAAAGGGTCTAATGGTCAAACTGTCATTCATTCATGTAAACATCAATACTGCTGCAGATGAGCAACAAGAGACACCCCTTTTGAATGAAACTCAGGGGTACTACGTGCTGAAATTTAAATGGTGATGTAATTATCAAGAGAGAGGAATTAAGTGGAATATGAATTGATAATTAAGGCATCCATTTAAATTTACTGTCACCCATTTTATGAATCTGTTCTGACTTTTTGCTTTTTGCTAATCTTTTCGGGTTTTGGAAAAGCAGATGATCTGAGCTTTGATAAAGTACACATAGCCAGTTTGTTCTAAAACTGCTCAGCACATTTGCACTAGATAAACAGACCATCGTGACTTATACACACATAGAAATTAGAAGCTACATTCTCATATGCTTTTTATTCTGACTAGATGTAATATGTTGTCTTTTAAATCATACGATGTACATAACCCCCAAGATAATGGGAGATACTGGGTCACCGTGCTCTAGTATCCTCAGTTTGTACAAACATCTGATCTGTGTCTGTCATTAGGGATTAATAATTGAAATTATTTGTTATTGCCAATCTTGATGGCTGGTTCAGCAATTCATGTAATGACGTTATCTGTTCTGATTGGTCTAAAATGTACATCCCATAGGATTTTGGCTCATCTGTGAGTGGTTAGAAGTGAAATCATCCCATCATCTAACAATATAAAAAGAGCTATGAAAGGATTAATAAATTGTTCTTATCTGATTTGATCTAAGAATCCAGTGTACACTGTTTCTTTATTTTCGATCGTGAAAGAAGGAGAAAGTTGCTAGAGAAAAAGCTGCCGCAAAATAGACCATGATGTCCCAGCGAGCAACCAGGTCCCCAACGACTAAGAGAGGAGGGTGGCAAACCATCTTAGAAACAAAACCATCAATAACAAAATGTGTACATTTATTTGAAAATATATTCTAAACTAATAGCTAATAGATTGAACCCACATTTGCAATCTCTGATCCACCCATACCAGGTGGGTTTTGTACAAGGCCGGGAAGCCTGGGATAGTACCCTGAAAACCCTGGATATCATTCATTATGCCCAGGTACATAACATTCCCCTGAGGATTTTGTCTTTGGATGCAGAGAAGGCCTTTGACAGGATTTCATGGTCTTCTCTGCATCAGATTCTTGTACACTTGGGTGTTGGCCCTATTTTCTTATCAAAGATTATGGCACTTTACCGTAATCCTTCAGCACGTATAAAAATTAATGGCGCCCTATCTGACACTTTACCTATTACAAATGGCTCTAGGCAATGAGCCACTATCCCTTTGCTGACAAAAATTTTGGAAATTTTTCCTTTAACGAACCCCTTTAAAATAAAAAACCCCCGGA
>JAODAL010074764.1:0-14245 GCA_025379985.1 Phyllomedusa bahiana
GCCCCCAAGTGGGTCGGCAATCACATCATTTGTGTTTATCGTCACTGCTGTCCTCCACCGGTTTTTGGTTCAGAGTGACCCCTCACAAACATGACCTCCCATGCCATTTCCCACATCTATACTCTCCGCCTACTGCAAGAACAGGGAATTGGCCCCATTTCTTCGCTGCCAAGTAGCTGCTGACTGCCCTCCCAAATTGTTCATCCTCGCTAATAGTGGCAGCTGAGCCCAGACCACATAGTAGATCTCTGGCTGAGGGAACCGGATGGGACAGAGGCGGGTTAGAACAGGTAAGGGCACTGACCCGCTCCTGGGCCATGCCACCTAAGGGTTGTGTCTGACGTTCCCACCGACTCTTGGTTGGTTGGGGTTGTCAGATGTCATCTGGAGGAAATGATGACCTAGTCAACCAATCAAGAACCATTGGGTTGCTGAACACCACACGGCCGCTAGATGACACCGGCAGTTGTGGCCTTACCGAGTGACCCCTGCTGCGACGTCCCCTTTCTGTGCTGCGACCTGGGCCTGCTCCAGGAATGTTTGTGCCACTGCCACTCGCAGGTGAAGAGCCTGCCACCTCTCTGTCTGACATACTGTTGGTTTAAAATGTACAGACTGTTTGATGAAGATATCTGTATATGATAAAATACACACCCTGTATTTTGACTCCAAATGAACCCACTAACAAGCTTGGGTAACCCTGGATATAAATTGCGCTCCACAAATGGGCAGGAAAATTTACTTGTATGTGCCGTTTAAAAACACTGTGTATTTTACTGAATATAAAAGCACTAACAGGCTTAATTAACCTTCGGATATGAAATATACTACAGAATTTCTTCTTTGGCGGTAAAAAACGTTTCTTTTACTGAATACAACTGCAAAAACATACTTAGTTAACCCTTGGATGTAAATTGCGCAAAAGAAATATACTGCCAACAATTACCAGCTTTGTAGCGTGTTAAAACGGCGTTTATTTTACAGACACAACACAAAAACTGTAATTAACCTTGGGGATATAATTTTGCTACACAAAATTTCTTCTTTGGCGGGAAAAAAACTTTTCCCTTTACTAATAAACTTGCAGAAAAAACTTATTAACCCTTTGGGATTAAATTGCCAAAAAAAATGTGCTCCCAACAATTCCCAGTTTGAGCTGTTAAAAAAACGGTGAAAATTTACGAACACAACAAGAAAAACTGTAATTAACCTTCTGATATGAATTATGCAACAGTCAAATTTTCTTCTTTGGCGGTGAAAAACAAAGTTTCTTTTACTGAATACAACTGCAGAAAAAATACTTAGTCAGCCCTTGGATGTATATTGTACAAAAGAAATGTGCTGCCAACAATTACCAGCTTTGCAGCGTGTAAAACGGCGTGTATTTTACGGAACACAACAACAGAAAAACTTGTAATTAACCTTCGTATATGAATTATGCTACAGGCAAAATTTCTTCTTTGGCGGTGAAAAAGAACGTTCTTTTAGTGACCACAACAGCAGAACAACGCTTAATTAACCCCTGATCTAAATTGCTCAAAATAAATGAGCAACCAAAAATTAAGTGGATTTGGATTGTAAAAACCTGTTTCTTTAACTGAATACAACAGAACAGGCTTAGATAACCCTTGGATATTCAATGTGCTCAAGAACTGAGCAGATAGCATTAAAATGTATATGCACGCGAATTGGACACACACTGGACTTAGTTCCAATACCCCACAAAATCAGAATTAGAACTAAGAAAAGCAGTCTCAAAGGGACAACTTGACCCCCCCCCAAAATTTGGGGTGTATAAAAGTGATTTTTTTTAGTATAAAGTTATCATAAGCAGCACGGGGGGCAAGCCCCTTTCTCACACAGCACAGTGAGAGGATGTGAGAAGAAACCCTTGGCGTCCGGGATTTTAGAAAAGGTGCGGGTGACTTCACAAAATTCCCCCCGGTCCTGTTTGGGGCTTCATCTCTGCACATGTCATGTAGGCTACGCCTTTCTTCCCCCCAAAATTCTTTCCCATTTAACCCCCCAGTCTCGCAGCCATTTTATCAAACAAAAACATGCTTTGTTCCCGCAAAACACCCCCCTTCGAATTTTGTTTAGGACAAAATTTTTTCCCGAAATTCTAATTTAAAACCCTTTCGTTTGAAATCAATTTTGCCCATCTCTAAACAACTTTTATTTTAAAGTTTTTGGGGATGGTTTAAAAATTTGATAATTAAAAAAAACTTATTTTAGGGTCACTTTTTCTGATAAAAAAGAATAAAACAAAAAAAACTAAAAAACCCCGACTTTTTACCCAATTTTAAAAAAAAAAATCTAATTAAAAAATTTACATAGAAATTTTAAAACTTTCTGAAAACACAGAAAAAAGGTGAAAAAATTGTAGAATAACCCACGCCAAAAAAAAGCATTATTATAGGGTCGGTGGGCCCCTTTTTACATCTTGTGAGTGCTGGCCCATTAAAATTTCAAGAACGTCGCTGTTAGCAGCCCCAGGGTTTGAAAATAATCCCAAAACCTGTTTACCACAGCATCAAAAATTTATTTTTAAAGAAAGGGGCAGTTTCCCCTTTTTTTACTCAATTTTCCAATTGTGTTTGGCAATTTAGTTGTCATAGCAGATGTAAACCGAATAAAAGCCCCCCGGGGTGCTTTTCGTCTTTCATATAACTAGAGATTTGGTTTGAAAATTTTCCCCACAAAAATAAATTTTTGGGCCCCAAATTAATTTTGGGGCGGAATTTGCTTTTAAAAAACCGCTATTTCCCCCGGGGTGGGACAGAGCCTGCAGGGTGCTTTTAAAAAACTTTTTTGCCCCTTAAATATGCGAGGGAGCTTGGGGTTTGGGGTTTTTTTAAAAAATTTTTTTTTAGTATTCAAAGCACATGACGCCCCCCGCTCTTTTGAATCGTTCACATAAAAATTCCCTGGGCACTTAAAAAGGGCAAAAATTTACAAAAAAAAATGATGCGGGAAAAGTAGCCCGAAAAGTCATGTCAGCGGGAAAACTGGAAAAAAAAAAACTGAGAGCTCAGGGAGAACAATTTTGACAGAGTGTGGCGGGGGAAGGCAGCGCCACAGCAGCAAAGGTTAGACCTTTGGCACAATGACCTTCTGGAGGGGCAAAGAAAAGGAGTAGGCACAAAGTGGCACAATGGGCAGAGTGGGAGGGGCAGGCAGCAGCAGCTTAGGTCAGAGATTGGGACAATTTACAAACTGAAGGGGCAAAAACAGTAGGGAGGCCAAAGAGTGGGACAATGACAAAGGTGGAGTTTACGGAGGGAGCACAGAGGTCAGGGCAAATGGCCCCAATGACATTTTGGGTGGCCAAAAAAATGGAGAGGCCACAGGGGTGGCAAAAATGACCCAGTTGGGGGGTTCGGCGCAGCCACAGCAGCAGCATGAGGTCAGGGTATGGCACAATGACATTCTGGAGGGGCAAAAATTGGGGTAGGCCAAAAAGTGGGAAATGACACAGTTGGGTCCCCGGGGAGGCAGCATGAGGTAAGATAGTGGCAAAAAATGCCCGAAAGGGGGAGGGGATGGTAATTTCCCGTCCCCGGGAAAGATGGTTGGGGGCAGAAAAGGGGGGAAAATTTTTTCAGCAGATTTGGTTCAGGGCGGTGGGGGGGCATCAGAATGTGGCTGAGGGGAAAGGGAATTTGAACCCAGGGTCATTTCTCACAGTTTGGGTGAGACGTCATGGCTGATTTTGTCTGACGCCTAAGGCATTGGTGTGTGGAAACCCTGGCCGATCCCGCCTGTTTTCATATTGAAAAGGTCAGTTGTTCCACATTTCCCGTGGACAAGCGGGTTCTCCTTGGGGTAACAATGGCCCCCGCCGCACTGAACACCCGCTCTGATGCCACACTACTGGCCGGGCAGGACAGCTTCCCCCACTGCAAACTCGGCAAGTTGCGGCCACACATCCAGTTTGGCTGCCCAGTGGGTCCAGCGGATTTTTCTAACGGGGTGGCAGAGTGATGTCCAAGTAGGCAATCACCTGTTGGGTTCAGGGACTGCTCCAGGTCCTGCTGCTGCTGCTGGAGAAATGCCTCCTCATAGGTGGGTGAAGGAAGCTGCTCATCAGTGACTCCAGACTTAGGTTGCTGCTGATGGAGCTGGTACGCTCTACCCAACCCACCCTTTCCCCCAGCAGGGGGCGTTAGTACGTGAGTGCTGAAGAACCCCCGGTCAGACCTGTTCAGAGGAGGGACGATGCCGCACATAGGCAGTGGCCAACTGACTATGAAGGATTTCCCCTTTTGTATTTGAGTTTGTCCTCCCTCTCAATAGCTGGGAAAAAGGCTCCATTTTGGAAGGTAGCAAAGGGGCCAATTGGGTGGAGAGCCAGAAGTCATCCCTCTGCGGGACGATATTGGCGTCATTGCCGGGAAAATCGCTGCTGCGGGCCATCTGCCAAGTGACTCCGAGCGGCCCCTTCCTCCATCCCCACTGTAACTGCCAGGTGCGCGGGTCATCTGCCTTTTTCCTATCCCCATCTCCCTTACCGCTGCTCCGGCCCCTCCCTTTGTCACCTGGGTAAAAAAAACCCACTCTTTCACCAGACAATTTTTCTCCCCTCCTCCTTTTCAGTCCCCCCGGGACTCATGTGGCCGCGAGATGAGTGCCATGTTCCATCCCCTGCCCAGACAGTTTTTTTCAGCATTTTTCCCAGGACTGAAGCATGGACTTATTCTTTCCCGTAGTCAAGGCGACTGACAAATAACGTGGCCCCTCGAATGGCCCAAAAAAACGGGGGTTTTCCGCAGACGCCACTGGCTGACATAAAAGTTGCACGGGGGTACTCCGTCCCCTGGATCATCAAAAAATCGTATGCCTTTCCTGTTCATACATGGGCCCCAACATGGTAGGCTGGAACCCAAAGGGTGGAAAAATCGCACTTGAGTGTTTTGGGGGGAGGCCTTTTCTGCCGCGAAACTCGAGAGGGGTTTTCATGGCTTTGTAGGAAGTATGAAGTGATGCACAGTTTCCGGGCCCATTTTCAGAATTTTGAAGTCAGTGGAAGATTTCGGGAACCTTTTCAAAACCCAGTTTAAACACAGGGCCCCATGCGGGCGCATGGACCCCCCTCCTGGGTGCACGGGGACACCGTGTTATCCCATTGTCATCACCATGGTTCCGATTTGCAGTAGGCGGGAAAACCCACAAATCGATTTTTTTGCTGCGGACGCGGACCCATTCCCCCCCTTATACTCGTTCCCCGAGAAAGCCAGGTGTAGAACTGCTGAACCGTGGCCCTAACAGTGGTATGATGGAGCAGTACTTGGGGGGCTGAGAGGTGGGGGGGTGAAGGGGAGGAGGGGGACTTGGCGCAGGACCCGCAGTTTGACAAGGGGGAGGAGAAAGGGCCCTCTCCTGTCCAAGTTTTTGGTGTGCTGGCGGGAAAGCACATTCCCCCAATGGATGTAAAGGACTGTACGGGCCGTGCCCGTAGTTACAGCTCCAACGTTCAGCTCCCGTGCTTTTTTTTGGAAAAACCCGTTTAACTAAAGGACTGGCCCATTTTCTGTTTACATATTTATGAAGGCTGGTAGCCTTTTTGGAAAAAAAATTTTCGGTTGGAACTCCCCGTTGGGCCGGCACAAGCCATTTTTCTCTGAATGGTGCAAGCCCACCTTTTGGAAAGGGGGGACTGCAGTACCAAAAATTTGGGCAGGACACGGTCAGTGCGCACCTTAGGGGGTTGGAGCCTGTTGTTCTATGTAATTGCCTCGCTGAATACTGCTGACCCAGGGTAGCGAGCACGGGAGCATGGACCGGGGATTCAAAGAGAAAAGCCCCTTTCGCAGGGGTGGAGAGCCTTACTGGCTGCAAAAGGGATGCTGCCATGGGCATGCTGCTGGTTGCTGCGGGGGGCAGGATTCCACCACATCTGACCCCACGTTTTCCAGGCCCCGGATGGTGAGCTGCATGTTTGACGGGGCGGGGTCCCAAACGTTAGCCCCCTGGCCCACGCTTCACTTTTGCCCACGATTCACATATACCCATTTGGGCCCTCCGGTGCTTAGAAAAGAACTGCCACACCGCCGGTATCTTTTTTAACCTTCATCGTCCCACTGAGTGACTATTTACCCCCGCTGCCGCTGAGCCCTTTGCCGTATTTCTTGGCCCTGCCAAAGGGGTTTTTTACCCGGGGCCGCTTGGCTCCCGCCCTCAACTGATGTACCCTGTGACTAAAGGGCCAAAAACCAAATTTGGCTGGCCGCTGCCTGACGCCAAGCTGACCCCTCTTCTCCTGACGATGATGAAGCCCTTGTTCACAGGGTCCAAGTGGGGTCGGCAACATCATCATCAATTATTGTTTGATCTTGGCTGCCCCCTCAAAACATGACCCCCCGCCATCTCCACACTATTTTTGCCCCTTGCAAGAAGCAGGAGTGTTGGCCGCATTTTTTCGCTGCCAAAATAGTGATGACTGCCCCCCTCAAATTGTTCCCTCCTGCTTTAGTGCCCCCTAGCCCAGACAACATAGTAGATCTTGCTGAGGGGAAACCCGGGTGGCAGAGGCGGTTGAGGACAGGGGGAGGGCCCTGACCCGCTTCCCCGGCCTGCCAACTAATGGTTTTGTTGGTCCCACCGCTCTTTGGTGGAGTTGTCAGATGTTTGGGAGGAAGTGGATGACAGTCAACCAAAACAAGAAAACCTTGGGGGCTTGTCGCCACGGCCGCTAGATACAGCGGCGTTGTGTCCTCACCGATGACCCCTGCTGCGACGTCACCTTGCTGGCTGCGACCCGGGCCCGCTCCAGGAAAGTTTGTGCCATGCCCTCGGGTGAAGAGCCTGCCACCTCTTATTTCAAACTGTTTTTTTTCTAAATGTACAGACACGTTTTATGAAAATTCTGTATATGAAAATACACCCCTGTATTTGACTCAATTAACCCAAAAAAGAAGCTTGGGAACCTTGGTATAAAATTTTGGGTCCAAAAATGGGGAGGAAAAAAATTTTTTGTAGTGCCGTTTAAAAAACTGTGTATTTTACTGAATATAAAACCAAAAAGGCTTGAAAAACCCTTTGGATATGAATTATGCTCAGAATTTTTCTGTGGGGTGTAAAAAACAAAGTTTCTTTTTTCTGGTACCTGCAAAAAATATTAGTTTAACCCCTTTGGGTGAATTGCGCAAAAGAAAGAAACCCAAAAAATACCAGCTTTGTGTGTTACAAAGGCTTGTATTTTACTCTCCACAAGAGAAAAATTGTAATTAACCTTCGGTTTGAATTATGTACAGGGAAAATGCTTTTTTGGCGTGAAAAAAACGGTTTCTTTTTGTCACCAAAAAGCAGAAAAATGCTTAATTTTAACCCCTGGATGTAAAATTTTCGCAAAAAAATTTGAGTAGCCCAAAAAATAACTTTGTGTGTGTCTCAAGGGTGTATTTTACGCTCCAAAAAGAAAAAACTTGTAATTTAAACCTTCGCTTTGAATTTTGGGTACAGGGAAAAAAAAGTATTTTTTTCCGGGGGAAAAACACGGTTTTTTTTAGTCACACAGCACAGAACAACGCTTAATTAACCCTGGATGAAATGCGCAAAAAAATTGACACCAAAATGAAGTGGTATTTTTATTAAACGTGTTTCTTTAAATAAAACAACAGGAACAGGGTTGATCACCCTTTTGGTTTTCAATGTGCCGGAGCGGTAAAAATTAAAGCATTGCGCTTCACTGGACGCCCTGGACTTCAGATCCAAAGCCCCAAAATCAGAAAAAAGAACGTTAAGGAACAGTCTCTGAACAAAGGGGACCCCCCAAAAAAATCGCTGATAAAAAGATTCATTTACCAGCTATCATAAACAGCGCGGGAGCCCTTCCCCATCAGTCAGTGAGGCGGTATGGCTCCAGCGTCGCGACCGGGCTTATATGTGCGGGGGTTACAGATCCCGCCGGTTATGTTGGCTTCATCTCGTTTTTCTTCAGGCTTGCCCCTTTTTTCCCAATTTTTTTTTCCCATGTAACCCAGGCTCGCAGCCATTTTATCAAATTTAAAAACACATTTCGATCACCGAAGTACCCCAAACTTCGACTTCGTTTCCCAAACCCCAAGTTTTCTGAAATTCTAAACAAATTTCCCCTTCGTTGAATCAATTCGTCATTCTAAATTTTAAACCTGTATAGGGTTTGTTAAAATATTTGTTTTTTTTTTAATTGTTCAAAGCAAAAAAAAGACTTTTTCCTTTTTATTACAGTATATAATTTGTTTTTTTTTTTAGTCACAAATTGGGATTTCCCCCCAAAAAGTCTAAAAATAGTGCAGTATTGTTTTATTTATCCTGTATGGTTATTGGCAAAAAAAGACCCTATACCAAATTTGCTAATTTTGGTCATACCGTCTGCCAGAAAGATGTATAAAAAAAAGTGATGAAAAAGTGTCATGTACTGCAAAATGCTATCAACAAAAAGTACAGCTCACCCACAAAATGAAAACCTTCATACAGCTCCAACAACTGAAAATAAAAAGTTATCAGTATTAGGAAATGGCTATGGAAAGCAAATTTAAAAGAAAAGTTTTTTTTTTAAACTAGCAAAACACAATGAAACCTACTGTATATACTCGAGTATAAGCCGAGTTTCTCAACACAAAAAATGTGCTGAAAAATCCCTCCTCGGCTTATACTCGAGTCACTGTCGGCGCCCGGGCACCGGCAGGGACAATTCTGCTACATGCGACTCCTCAGGGAGGCATATGCAGAATGCCGAGTGACGAACGCGTCCAGGCGCTGCAATGGCCCGGGCCTTGTCGACTATCTCTTCACCTGTATGTGACTCCTCCACAGCGCATACAGGAGAAGATACCACTACGTAGCAGAGAGCAAGCACTCCCTGCTCCGCAGTGGACTCCGGACGGCCGCAAACTCGCGGCTGTCCGGAGTTTCTGGCACAGGCAGCATGTGTCATCATGCTGCGTGAGTGGTCTGATGACATCACCCTGCCTGAACACGGAGCGGAGCGCCCAGGAGTCGGACCAGCGAGGGAGCGAGGTAAGTATTTGTATTTTTTTTTTAAACTGTCTATGGGGCCATATACCTGCCTATAACTTTCCTATGGGGCCATATACCTGCCTATAATCTGCCTATGGGGACATATACCTGTCTATACATACCTATAACCTGCCTATTGGGGACATGTACCTGCCTATGGGGGACATATACATGCCTATGGAGGACAAATACCTGCCTATATCTGCCTATGTAATTTTATTGGTATCCATTTTTATTTTTTTATTTTACCAGTAGCCGCTTCATTTTCCACCCTATGCCTATACTCAAGTCAATAAGTTTTCCCAGATTTTTGGGGTAGAAGGAAATGGCCTCGGCTTATACTCAAGTTGGCTTATATTCGAGTATATATGGTATATACATTTCATGTCACTGGCTGACAGAATAAAGATATGCAATTTACACATAACATAAGGTGATCTGCCGCATAAAAATATACCATAAAACTTAACCACCCCAAAAAATTGTGCAGGTGCATTTTTTTCCAATTCTTCCCCCCAAATGTTTTTTTTTTTTTTGAGGAGAGGGAGGCTTACATATAATATATGGTGTATTTAATGGTACCATTTAAAAATTGTTATCACAAAATAACAAGTCTCCATCCAGCTATGTCAATAAAAAAATAAAAAGTTATAGCTCTGAGGAGGTGGAAACATGAAAAACCAAAAGGCCAAAACTAATTGAGACTGCAGACCAGACCCCAGAGAGAATTAGAACTCTAAATTAATGCAGACTCCAAACCATGCCCCTAAAATGGTTTAGTAAATAGCCCAGACCCTGAAACCAAACTTTAGATAAGAACCCTAGATTCAGACCAAAAACCAGACTCTAATGTTAGACACTAGAGATGGGCGAATTTCCCGAAATTCGTTTTGTTCACTTCGCCGAATTTCTCGGCAAAAAATAACTTCGTTCCGAATTACTTCGGCACGAATCACGTTAAAAAACAGCTTTTCCAGGCTGCACAGGCCTGCAGGGTGCTGTAGAACGTTGTGCCATGTTTAAAATTATGCAGAGGGGGCTTGGTTTGGTCTTCATACAATGTTGTGTTTTATTTTTGACACGCACATGGGACTGCCCGCTCTTAGAATCGCTTCAACTATAAAATTCCCTGGGCACTTAAGAGGGCAAAAAGGGCCCCAAAAAACTGAAGCGGGAATGTTGCCTGATAAAGTCATGCCAGAGAAAGCTGGAAAAAAAATGGTTGAGAGCTCAGGTGGCAACATTAGTGACAGAGTGGGGAAAAGGTGACGGCGGCAGCCACAGCAGCATGAGGTCAGGCAGTGGCACAATGACATTCTGGAGGTGACAAAAACAGGAATAGGTCACAGAGTGGCACAATGACACAATGTGGAGGTCACGGCAGCAGCAGCATGAGGTCGGGACAGTGGACAATGACAGAGTGTGTAGGTCACAGCATCAGCCACAGCAGCAGCATGAGGTCAGACAGTGGCACAATGACACAGGGGTGTAGGTCACAGCAGCAGCCACAGCGCAGCATGAGGTCAGACAGTGGCACAATGACACAGTGTGTAGGTCAAGCAGCAGCAGCAGCATGAGGTCAAGGCAGTGGAACAATAAAATTCTGGAGGTGGCAAAAACAGGAGTAGGCCAAAGAGTGGCAAAGGGACACAGTGTTGGTTGACGGCATCAACAGCAGCAGCCGCATGAGGTCAGACAGTGGCACAATGACAGAGTGTGTAGGTCACGGCATCAGCCACAGCAGCAGCATGAGGTCAGACAGTGGCACAATGCACGTGTGTAGGTCACAGCAGCAGCCACAGCAGCAGCATGAGGTCAGACAATGGCACAATGACACAGTGTGTAGGTCAGGGCAGCAGCAGCATGAGGTCAGGCAGTGGCACAATGACATTCTGGAGGGGGCAAAAACAGGAGTAGGCCACAGAGTGGGACCATGACACAGTGTGGAGGTCACAGCAGCAGCACAGCAGCAGCATGAGGTCGACAGGGGCACAATGACACAGTGTGTAGGTCACGGCGCAGCAGCATGAGGTCAGGCAGTGGCACAATGACATTCTGGAGGTGGGCAAATACAGGAGTAGGCCACAAAGTGGGACAATGACAGAGTGTGGAGGTCATGGCGCAGCCACAGCAGCAGCATGAGGTCAGACAGTGGCACAATGACACAGTGTGTAGGTCTGGCAGCAGCCACAGCAGCAGCATGAGGTCAGGCAGTGGCACAATGATATTCTGGAGGTGGCAAAAACAGGAGTAGGCCACAGAGTGGGACAATGACACAGTGTGGAGGTCACAAAAGCAGCATGAGGTCAGACAGTGGCACAATGACAGAGTGTGGAGGTGGGTGGCAATACCAGTCCCTGGTAAAGATGGTTTGTGGCAGATGGATAAACTGTAAGCAGATGTGTGGATCAGGCGGGTGGCGGCATCAAAATAGTGGCTAAGGCAGGTAGTTTGAAACCCGATCATTTCTCACAGTTTGGGTGAGGCGTCATGGCTGATGTATTCTGAACGCCTGCGGCATTGGTGTGTGGAAATCCCGGCCCATTCCGCCTGTTTTATATTGACAAAGGTCAGTTGTTCCACATTTCCCCTGGACAAGGGGTTCTCCTTGGGGTAACGATGGGCCCCCCGCCGCACTGAACACCCGCTCTGATGCCACTACGGCTGGGCAGGACAGCTTCTCCACTGCAACTCGGCAAGTTGCGGCACCCCCCATAGTTTGGCTGCCCAGTAGTCAGCGGGTTTTCTAAACTGGCGGTGGCAGAGTGCTGTCCAAGTAGGCCACCACCTGTTGGTTCAGGGACTGCTCCAGGTCCTGCTGCTGTGGCGGACTACCCTCCTCACTTGGCGGGGTGAAGGAAGCTGCTCATCAGTGACTCCAGATTAGGTTACTGCTGATGGGAGCTGGTACTGCTCCTACCCCCCACCTTTCCCCAGCAGCCCTGGCAGTAGTACGTGGGGCGCTGAGGAACCCCCCGGTCAGACCCGTCAGAGGAGGGACGATGCGCACATAGGCAGCGGCCCAAATGATTACGGAGGATTTCCTATAGTATTTTGGGTTTTTCCTCCTCTCAAAAGCTGGGGAAAAAGGCCCCCATTTGGGACCCATAGCGAGGGTCCAATTGGGTGGAGAGCCCGAAGTCATCCCCCAGCCGGATGATGACTATTCGGCTGTCACTAGCCAGGCAAAAAAAGCATGCTGCGGGCCATCTGCACAAGTGACTCCGAGGGGCTCCCTGCCTCCATTTCCACTGTATACTGCCACGGTGCTTGAGGGTCATCTGCTCGTTTTTCCTCATTTTCCCTCCACCTCCCCCAGCTGCTCCTGTCCTCCTCTCTTGTCACCCGGGTAGAAAATCACTCATTTCACCAGACAATGCTTCTGCTCCAATGTCCTCCTCCCCTCCATTTCAGTCCCCACCGGACTCATGTGGCCACGAGATGTAGTCGCCACATCTCCAGTCCCTGCCCAGACAGATTTTTCAGCATCGTTCCAGGACATGAAGCAGTGGAAAGATGTTTTTCATCCCGTAGTCCTGGCGACTGACAAATAACGTCGCCTCCTCGAAAGGGCCTCAACTAAAGGCAGGTGTCACGCATGAGCTGCCACTGGCTGACATCAAAGTTACACAGGGGGATTACTTCTGTCTGCCTGGATCATCAAAAAATCGTTAATGGCCTTTCCCTTTTTCATACAGTCGGTACAACATGTGCAGGCTGGAATTCCAACGGGTGGAAACATCGCAAATCAGAGTGTGTTGGGGGAGGACATTCTGCCGCTGCAACTCGAGGAGGGTGTTCATTGGCTTTGTACGAATGGATAAAGTGCATGCACAGTTTCCTGGCCATTTTCAGAATCTTTGAAGATCGGGGGAAGACTTCAGGAACCTTTTCACAACCAGATTGAACAGGGTGCGCCAGCGGGCGCATGGACCATCCCTCCTCGGTGCGCAGCGCGGACACCATGTTCCCCCCCATTGTCCATCCCCATGGTTCCGATTTGCAGTTGGCGCGGAGAAAGCCACACATCGATTTCTTGCTGCATGACGCGGAGCAGTTCCTCCCCTGTGTGACTTCGTTTCACCGAGGCAAGCCAGGTGTAGAACTGCGTGACACCGCTGTGCCCTACACATGTGCTATGATGGAGCAGTATTTTGTGGAGGCTGAGATGGTGGTGGTGGTGGAGGAGGAGGAGGCGGACATTGGCGCAGGAGCATTTGTTTGACAAGTGGAGGGGGAAGCGGCGTCCCCTGCCCAAGTTGTTGGTGTGCCTGGGCTGGAAGCACATTCACCAGTGGGCCGTAAAGGACATGTATGGCCCTGACCGTTTACAGCTCCAGACATCCGCGCTGCCGTGCCCCTTGGAACAACCGATAAGCTTAGGACTGGCCCACCTTCTGTTCTACATATTTATGAAGTGCTGGTACTGCCTTTTTTGTAAAGAAATTTCGGCTTGGGAATGTCCATCTCGGCGCGGCACAAGCCATTAGTTCTCTGAATGGTGCGGGAGTCCACCATTTGGAAAGGGAGGGACTGCAGTACCAACAATTTGGGGACAGGAGCACGGTCAGCTGCTGCACCTTTAGGATTGTTGGACGCACACTGTTGTCTCTTTGCAATCACCTCGCTTGAACGACTGCTGGCGCATGAGTAGCGAGGAAACAGGAGCATCTGGCCGGGAGATGATGTCAAAGAGAAACAGCTCCCCTTTTGCAGAGGTTGTGGAGCCTTGACTGGCTGCAATGGCATGCGTGCCACTGGGCGCTGTGCTTCTGCTGTTGCTGCGGCGGCAGGATGGACCCCCACATCTGAGCCACGTTTCTCCCAGGGCCACCGGATGGTGACGCTGCTTTTGTTGACGCAGGGCCGTGGTGCCAACGTTAGCTCCCTGGCCACACTTCACTTTTGCCCACAGATTCTACATATACCCATATTCGGCTCCTCGGTGTCTTTGCAAAGAACTGCCACACCGCCGGCGAGTATCGGGTTTTTTCCACCAACGCTCCGCAATGAGTGACTAATGCCGCCCCTGCCTCGCTGAGCCCTGTGCTGCTACTTTCTTGGGGCATGTTTAAGCGGGTTTTTTACCCCGTGGCCGCTTTGGCTCCCAACCTCACACTGCTGCTATCTGTGACTCACGGCCCACGACCCACTTGCTGGCTGCGTTGTGCCGACGCGCAAGCTGACGCCCTCTTCTCCTGACGATGATGAAGCCCTTGCCTCACCTGGCTCCCAAATGGCGGCT
>JAODAL010074765.1:0-14245 GCA_025379985.1 Phyllomedusa bahiana
CAACCCCTTTCCGGGAGTGTTCCTCCTCCCCTGATGCAGGGGAGATTGTTGGGAAAGAACAGTTGTGGTGGAGCAAATCCTGGACTCGAGAATTTTCAGGAATCAGCTGCAGTACCTCATTAAGTGGCAAGGTTATGGGTCGGAAGAAAATTCGTGGGAACCTGTGAGTAACATCAATGCTCCACGACTGATCAAAAGATTTCATCAAAGACATCCGGAGAGACCGAGTCAGATATCGTCCAGAGGCCGCTGTTGAGGTGGAGTTAATGTCAGCAACCGCCTGCTATACCTTAGAACTTGCTAACTGTGTTTGCCCTTAAGTTTGCCCTCAGCCAAGATGGTGGATCGTGTCTCAGCTGGTTGCCATCTTGTTTCCTGTTTCCTGTTCCTGGTTCCTATATAAACTCCTCAAGCCTGATGTCCATTGCTTGAGTATTGTGTTTAAGCTCCTGCTGTTTTGCAGTCCTCTAGCCTGGAACTTACCTACCCGTTAGTTCCTCTCATTTGCGGTTTACCCTGCAAACCTCTCATACCTACGTACCATCTACTGACCTTGCCTGGATCCGGTCTCCATCTCTGCTGCCTCCGGTTCCAGTCTCTATTTGCCTTCACTGTGTTCCAACCAGTCCTCGCCATTGGATTCCAGCTGTATCCACTAGTATCGTGACATCTTAGCGAAAGGAGTGGCATCCGGTGTGGTCTTCTGCTGCTGTAGCCATCTGCCTCAAAGTTCGCCGTACTGTGCGTTCAGAGATGCTCTTCTGCCTACCTTGGTTGTAACGGGTGGCTATTTGAGTCACTGTTGCCTTTCTATCAGCTCGAACCAGTCTGCCCATTCTCCTTTGACCTCTGGCATCAACAAGGCATTTCCACCCACAGGACTGCCGCCACTGGATGTTTTTCTTTTTCGACCATTCTCTGTAAACCCTAGAGATGGTTGTGCGTGAAAATCCCAGGAGATCAGCAGTTTCTGAAATACTCAGACCAGCCCTTCTGGCACCAACAACCATGCCACGTTCAAAGGCACTCAAATCACCTTTCTTCCCCATACTGATGCTCGGTTTGAACTGCAGGAGATTGTCTTGACCATGTCTACATGCCTAAATGCACTGAGTTGCCGCCATGTGATTGGCTGATTAGAAATTAAGTGTTAACGAGCAGTTGGACAGGTGTACCTAATAAAGTGGCCGGTGAGTGTATGTGTCTCCAACAAATGTACTTCTCTAGGCCACTTCAGTAAAACAAACAAACAAGGTGCAGTAGTTAATCATCTACTTTAAGTCACTAGATGTCAAGGTATTAAATGGTAAAACACCAAAAGTGAAGTTGAAAAAACATGGAGACAGGGGGCATAACTAGAATTAGGCCTCATATCAGTTGGTATGGCTACAATAGCCTAAGTCAGATCCATGGCAGAGATTAAGTTCCTATACCACGATGTTGTACATGCCTGCATCATAACCAAGAACACAGTCATGGCATCATGTATTGTAATCTGAATGGTGCAACAGGAGTATTCTCATGGCTCTCACTCTCACTGGCTGCCTCCAGGTCCTATATCAAATTGAGTATTCTGCAATTTATGAACCACTGACAAGCCAATACACGCTGTGACTTATTATACTCACATGAATACATTACTTGTTGTCTAATACACTACATATGTTATTAGGATGTCTCATTCAAGGTTTACACCTATACCTTCCTAAGGAATGATCACACCCCTTCAAGAACACTGAGTACTGAAACTGTCTTTCAGAAGCTTATACTGTTTATAGCAACCTCTGTCTCTTCCTTGAGTTACAGCTTAATTGTTCTGTACAGAACCATTAATGCCCTTCACATATTTCTCCACAATGTCCTGCTGACCTTTAAAGCAGACGAGAGATTAACATAACTTTAAAAAAGAGTCTTGACACTGTGCTTAGAAAATCACATACCCGATGTTCAAATGGTTGTAGCTGTCTGCAATTATTGTCTGACATGCTCTATTTGATCATGTTACCTCCTGCAATAACAGAATTTAGTCATTTAGTTCACAAATGGCCTCCATCAGTTACTCCATCTGCTCAAATATTTCTCTCTAGAGAAATGGATCATGGAGAAAGGAGCGTTCATTGTTTCGGAAGGTGGACACGTGCTGTGAAACTGATAGTCCTGTAACAGTTTATGTGCAGTCTTATATCTTCTGGATTTAAAGAAAATCTGTAAAAATTTATTCACGTGTAAGTTATAGATTATTATCTTATTGCCCATGAAGGGTGATTTCCATTTTCATAAAACATTGGTCACAGTTTATGCTCTTTAAAGTCATAACAATTGTTTTCTCTTTTAGAAGTAATTTAATTTTTTCACATTTTTGATGAAAGTATTCTTCCAATTCAACTATTCAGCCCTATCTGGGGGTATGGAGAGACATTAGTGAACACCGGTATCTACAGATGCCAAAACACCTGGATAGTATCATAGTGAGTCCTATTCTAATTAATATACATGCTCCATAGTTCTGTGTGCGGTTCCATATCTTTGAGTAGAGTTGCTCAAATAGGTCCCTGTTTGGTTCAACACTGGTCCAACCCAACTAGTTTTTTCTCTAACCTTAACCCTAACCCTCATTCTATCCATAACCCCAACCGTAACTTTAACTCTAAGTTAAACCCATAGTATAGTAACTGGATATGTTGGATATGAAAGTGATGCCTCCCAGGGAGCACCAGCAGATCAAAGGCATTGTGGAATGGTAACTTACTCATAAAAAATATAACTCTATGCCCAACTTAGGGTTAGGATCGATGTTTTGGTATTTTTCGCCAAAATTTGATTGGAATCTACCTGACTCGATTAGATTTTGGTCAGATTTGACATCGATCATAACCCAAACCCCAACACTAATTCTGAGTCTTTTCCTATAAGTAAATCTAAGGGATCTCACTCCAATATATTCCATTCAATGGACCATGCTGGAATATTTTTCTATACAATCCATCAGATCCCAAATTCCCCAATGTGCATGAGGATTTAGTTGCAGCAACGTCATTTACTGTACTTTCTTGCATAAGGACAACATGTATATAAGGAGTTCCCCCCTTCCTCCAGTATGTTTCACTGTAGACACTTCGGGTGACATGTCAGAAAAGAGGTGCCTCCTTGCCAGTTTTAAGGCGCATTATATGAGTGTATAGTGCATCCGAATGAATAAACCTGTCAAAAATCTGGCATGTGGTATACTTTGCATAGTAAAACTGATGCGCCTATTTTAGTCGCATAGCATAATGTAGGCGCTTAGCATATAATTTCTAGCATATTTTATGCGCCTACTTTAGGCATAATGAAATTTGCCTAACACAGTTTTTGTGTGCTATAGTGCATTTATGTAGAGAACAAGGTGTCAAAATGCACCAAAAAAATTATGCAGCTCTAATCGGACATGTCACCCATCACCTTGAGGGGTATTGGGGCTAATGGATACACAGGCCCAGACTGGGCATATACCATACCTGTTGGATGCCCAGCAGGCCTATCTGCTTGTGGGCCGCTTGTGCTGCTCTGCTGTACTTGTTTAGTTATAGGAGCAACAGTAATGACGTCCATAGGCATCCAGAGTGGCATGGTAACAAATATTCCCTATTTACCCTGAATCAGGACTCCACTTGCAGGTCCTGAGCAACCTTACATCTCCCCTGTGCTGTCTAAAGTGTGCGGCTCTGCCTCCATGACCTGGAGTGATTTTTAACGTCACATGTATCCCAAAATGGTATCAACCAATGAACAAAGTTTGCCACAGCACATATAGCTGACCGCTATTTTCCCTCTTATGGGGGGAGGGAACCTTCTTGTATGTGGGGTTCGAGTGCCAGTCCGGCCCTGAGCATGCATATGCTGAGCTAGCTGAAAATAAAACCTATGGATGTCATATCTACTAAACCCACAATAACTGACAACTCAAAGGGCTTATTATTCACACCCCAAAGTTAAATGAATTTTCCAGGTTTATAAAAACATGGCTGCTTTCTTACAAAAACAGCGCCACCTCTGTCACAGAATGTGTATGGTATTGCAGCTCAGCTACATTTACTTCAACAGAGTTGGGCTGCAATACCAGACACATCCTGTGACAGAGGGGGCGCTGTTTTTGTAAGAAAGCGGCCATCTTTTTTAAAATGCTAGACAAACACTTTCATATAATAACAAAAGTTCATGGTTTATTATGTATTATTTGCATTGCTACCAAACTGTGGTTATGAGAAAATGAGAACATAAATGCAAAAAAAAATTCATCTGTACTGTTTCTTTACAAAACTGTTAACAGTATTGTACTTTAAAGCAAAATGTTACCCCAGTAATCTATATTTTATTCAAGATTACTTTCATTTTTATTTTATGTTTATCGATAATAAGGTGCTATATCAATAAGAGCATTTTCCTAGGTTATCAAAGGACCTGGAATAAGGGAGAGAGACAAGGACATTAAGCCCAGCCTCCCCAATGGTTAATGCCCTGAAACCCACAAGGCAAGAACCAATCTGCTCCAGTGGAGACCATATCTGTGACCCCAGAGCCTCCACCAGCCAGATCCAGAATTTTACATAGCAACATACGCATTCATATTCTTTAGTTCCAGGTAGGTATCTAAGCCTGTCTTGAAACTCTCTACAGTTCCTGCCATGACCAGCTCCTCAGGCAGGCTATTCCACAGATTCACAGTTCTTACAGTGAAGAACGCTCTTCTCCTCTGGAGGTTGAATCCTTTTTTCTCTAGTCGAAGGGAATGTCCCCTTGTCTTTTGAGGGGGCTTCACTTGAAATATTTTTCCCCATACTTTTTGTAGGGACCATTTATATATTTATATAAATTAATCATGTCCCCCCGAAGCCGTCTTTTCTCAAGACTCAATAAGTTCAATTCTACTAACCTCTCCTCATAACTAAGATGCTCCATTCCCCTTATAAGTTTGGTTGCTCGTCTTTGTACTCTCTCTAGCTCCATTACATCTCTTCAATAAACTGAGGCCCAGAACTGAACAGCATATTCTAAGTGAGGACGCACCAATGCTTTCTACAGCGGTAGAATTACATCCTTGTCCCGCGAGTCCATGCCTCTTTTAATACATGCCAATATCTTACTTGCCTAGAGGCAGTTGATTGACATTGCATGCTGTTCTGTAGTCTATGATCTACAAGAACGCCCAGATCTTTCTCAACAAGCGATTCTCCAAGTTTTTCTCCCCCTAGGACATATGATGCCTGTAGATTATTTCTCCCCAGATGCAGAACCTTACATTTATCCACATTGAACCCCATTTGCCAAGTGGATGCCCAAGCACTCAGTGTTTCCAGGTCTGCTTGCAATTAA
Source organism: Phyllomedusa bahiana (assembly GCA_025379985.1). Taxonomy (NCBI): domain Eukaryota; kingdom Metazoa; phylum Chordata; class Amphibia; order Anura; family Hylidae; genus Phyllomedusa; species Phyllomedusa bahiana. The sequence continues at coordinate 5,353 of JAODAL010074765.1, forward strand.
TGAGCATCTTCCATAGATTGCACTACCCTGCATAGCTTGGTGTCATCTGCAAAAATCGAAATCGTGCTATCGATCCCTTCCACTATATCGTTAATAAATACATTAAATAAGAGAGGACCTAATACTGAGCCCTGCGGCCACCACTCACAACCGGGGACCACTCAGAGTAGGAGTCATTTACCACCACTCTCTGAGTACGATCCAGCAGCCAGTTTTTAATCCAATTACACACTGTTATCTCTAACCCAATGGATTCTAATTTACCCAACAAACACTTATGCGGTACAGTGTCAAATGCCTTTGCAAAGTCTAAAAACACAATATCCACAGCTGCCCCGCTATCCAGACTTCTACTCACCTCCTCATAAAAACAGATCAGATTGGTCTGACAGCTTCTTTCCTTAGTAAATCCATGCTGGCAATCACTAATAATATTGTGTTTGTCAACATACTCCTGTATATAGTCCCTTATGAGCCCCTCAAACATTTTTCCCACAACAGATGTTAAACTTACTGGTCTATAATTACCTGGGCAAGACTTGAACCTTTTTTGAAGATGGGAACTACATTTGCCTTGCGCCAGTCTTCTGGTACTATACCAGTCACCAGGGAATCTCTAAATATAATGTACAGGGGCACACCGCTAACCGAGCTGAGCTCTTTAAGAACTCTTGGGTGAATGCCATCAGGGCCTGGAGCCTTGTTCACATTTAGTTTATTCAACCTGGCTTTGACTTTTTCTACACTGAGCCAATTAATTATAGCAGATGATGTATTAACAGTACTGCCACCACCTACATCTGCACTTGGCTCACCCCCGTATGATTCTACACATTTCTGACTGGTGGACAGCAAAACGAGGCGCATTACTACTGGAACAGGTAGACCAAGTTGCAAGTGGTTTACCTGAGCCTGAGTTGTCGTAGCTAACCTAGAATGTGCCAAATCTATGACCCCCAGAAGAACAGATTCATACATTCTGCCGCATTCTACACTACTTTAAAGCTATTTAGAATTGGCCTCTATGCGCCTAGATTATGTCACCTACAGTGTCTGGAAAAACCAACAAACCCTGTTTTCTAATTTTGAGCATTTTTAATAATTGATGGCCAATATAATCTATAGAAATAGAACGAATACAGTCAATAAATTTACACACTGAATTGATGCTTTGATCTTGATATTTGAGTATTAGAAAAGATGCTACATTTATATGTAAAGATGCTTTGTTCCATCTCGATCACTAACTCCCTTAATGGGTTGTTCCTACAAAGCCATTTACTTGTTACAGGTCAGTTCATAGCTAGCTACAGGCCGACCATGTTACTGAATGGGGAGAGTCGCACTTGGCCGTCCTCCCCATTCATTTCTATGAGAGTTCTGAATTCTGCATCTTTCTACTGCATCTTTCCCCAGAAAACTATGTATCAGTCAGCTCCTTCTGCTCTAGAATGCTGCCCGCAGATCAGACAGCATGTTAAATGGGACAGTTTTGTCTTTAAAGCCATTTTACATTATATTAATAATAAAATCAGCTGCAATAAAACACTATTTGATAAATATATAAATAGCATAGAATTCAATATTCACATTTGGTTATGGTCATAGTTCACCTCCTCCCCCTCCCAGCAGAATGACCTCTGCACAGGCCACAGAGCATGTCCACAACACTTTGTTATAGAAGTCAATGAGTCATTTTCAGTTTACAGGTTTCTATGCTCCTTTTGATGGATGTAAAGCAAATCGTTAAATGTTATTCAAATATAGGGCAAGATGGCTGCCTCCATATACGGAAAATAGAATAAGAAATATACACTCAGATAACAGAAAAACAGAAAGAAATGGACATGTATTGGTGTCTGGTCTTAATTATTTAACCCTTTAACGACTTCCCGCAGACTTTTGGCGTTGCAGGTTGTTCTTCTGAAGTGACATCTCTTGATGTCACTGTAGACATCAGAGTTTGCAGTGCCCGATGCTGCAACAGCACTGAGAGTAGGGCTGTACTTCTCCACTCCCTGGCGCTTAACCCTCTGATTGCATTGGTTCATGACCTCAGTAGAATTAAAGGGCTTTCCACTGCTCTGTCGGGTGATTGGGATTCAGGTGACCCGACAGAGCCTGGAGAATGTCTGCATAGTCAGCCCTGTGGACCTGGAATAGCTCCAGGGCTGTCTGTGTAACAAGCCAGCGATCAGGGCACACTGATTGCTGCCTGTGTCAAACTGAATATGCTAATACAATACTAAGTGTAAAAAAATATATATATAACACAGTTATCCCTTCATTGGATTTAAAAGAAGAAGTAAAAAACATAAAAACGTGTAGAAAAAATAAATAAAATAAGTAAAAAAATAAATGTTTAATAAAAAATAATTATGCATACATTACACACAAAAAAACTACACATATTCTGTATCCACACAACTGTAATAACCTGTAGAATTTTTCTTACAAGTTAAGTGTGAAATGTGAATGGTGTAAAAAAAAAAAAAAACATTTTAAAAATTAAAAAAAAATGAAAAACAAAATTAAGAAAAAATTTATAAGTGAAATTAAATGATTTCCCAAAAAAGTACAACTTGTCCTGCATAAAACGAGGTCTCATGCAACTGCGTCATTGAAAAAATAATAAAGTTACGACTGTTGAAACACAAGGAGGCAAAACCTAAAAAAAGTGCTGGTCATTAAGTACTTTTCAGGCGTTCGGCTTAAGGGGTTAAGTCAAAAAATATATAAGTGATATATCCCCTTGAAGAACAGCCATCCAAAATGTTCAAGTTGATTTCTTGCTATAGTCTGACTGAAGTCAAGAAAACTGCTGGCTCATAAGCCAACATTTGCCAGCTATAGGAATGTCATTCTGCTGCCTTTTGCTAATCTAACCTTCTATAATTGCATCCCGCCTGCATGCAAATAGCATGCCACAAATGACGAGACACCATTGAATCCTCATTGGCAGCAGTTTTTTGTCACCACTTACTCCTCACACATGTTGTAGAATCTCTTTTCTTGTTCAAGAAGGGACTGAACCTTGAATGGCAGTCAATTAGGATGAAAGGCTGGGCTGTATTCCTTTTGGTCAATGCTTCTGTTTTATGGGATTTTATGTTGATTAGGGAATCAGAGGATACAATCTGTTCGAGAAGCTGACAACATGCTCCTGCCATAGATATTCAGCTTTTTCTATTCAATTAGGCACCTCACTTGTGTTTCATTGAGTGCGAAACAAGTAACTTGGATTCTTTTTTCTAATGAAGTTCATGCAAAAACACCTGCTTCTAGGAGCTGGGCCACAGATGCTATTTCAGCCTATGCAAAAATGGCACTACAAATTTCATTTACTGCATGATATCTGTTAAAGTTGTAAATTGGAATGCTATTTTATGTGTGACAATGTCGAAGCAAAATTATTTCCCAGTCATAAAATAAAAGCACAGTCAATCCATCTGGATGGAAAGGGGCTTTTAACAGCACAAAACAAACACACGTTTCTCTTACTGAGAACAGTTAAGCCAGCATGGGGATTTTAGAAGTCTCATATTTTAGTAGCTATAGAGAGTTCAGCATTTTAGATGAAAATAAGGCCAAAAACATTACAGTATGCTTTCTAGAAATGTAGTCTATAACCTAAAAATTGTGATTTTTTTTGTTTTTTTGTTAAAAGGGTCATACAGTAGGTACAGAAAGTATTCAGACCCCTTTTAAATTTTTCACTCTTTGCTTCATTGCAGCCATTTGGTAAGATCCAAAAAGTTCATTGTTTTGCTGATTTAATATACACTCTACACCACATCTTGAAAGAAATAAACCAGAAATGTCGATATGTTTGCAAATTTATTAAACAAGAAAAACTGAAATATCACATGGTCATGAGTTTTCAGACCCTTTGCTCTAATACTCATGTTTAACTCACATGCTGTCCATTTCCTTCTGATCCTGCTTGAGATGGTTCTACTCCTTCATTGGAGTTGTCCAGCTGTGTTTAATTAAACTTATTGGACTTGATTACGAAAGGCACACAGCTGTGTATACAAGACCTCACAGCTCATAGTGCATGTCAGAGCACATGAGAATCATGAGGTCTAAGGAACTGCCAAAGAAGCGCAGAGACAGAAGTGTGGCAAGGCACAGATCTGGCCAAGGTTACAATTTGTGCAGCACTCAAGGTTCCTAAGAGCACAGTGGCCTCCATAATCCTTAAATGGAAGAAGTTTGGGATGACCACAACTCTTCCTCGGCGGCCGTCCAGCCAAACTAAGCAATCGTGGGAGAAGAGCCTTGGTGAGAGAGGTAAAGAAGAACCCCAAAATCACTGTGGCTGAGCTCCAGAGATGCAGTAGGGAGATGGGAGAAATTTCCACAAAGTCAACTATCACTGCAGCCTCCAGCAGTCGGGGCTTTATAGAAAGAGAATAATGGTGCCGCACACTTGTGTAGATGGCAGGTGCCTAGTGGAAAGCCCATTGGCAGTAGTCCAGAACATAGAAAAATCGACGGCACTCCTTGTGTAAACGTAGAAAAGATTTACTTAAAGATTTGGGGCTTTATGGCAGAGTGTGCCGACGGAAGCCTCTCCTCAGTGCAAGACATACAAAAAACCCCCAATTCATGTGCAAAAAAACAATAAAGGGCAAAAGACTAGGGAAAAATACGTTTTCTGGTCTGATGAGCGAAGACAAATTTTGGTTTAAATTGTAAGCGGATGTGTGGAGAAAACCGCACGCTCATCTTTTTTTCCCCAATACAATCCCCAGTGAAACATGGTGGTGGCGCTCATGCAATGGGGGTTTTTTCAGTTGCAGGGACAGGTGATGGTGCAATTGAGGAAAGTGAAGTGGCCAAGTACAGGATATGTGGATAAAACCTTTTCCCAGACGCTTAAACCCTCAGACTGGGCCCAAAGGTTCATTTCTAACAAAACAATGACCTAGCAAACAGCAAAAATATCAATCTGTACCCATTCTTGACTGGCCAGTCGACCCCCGAATAAAACCCAATTTGGCTTTCTGGAGAGACTTGAAAATGGCTGTCGCCAATTTTCACCTCCAACTGAGGGAATGGAAAGGATCGAAAGGAAGAATGGCAGGGACCCCCAAAATCCGGTGTGAAAAATTTTGGGGCCTTTCCCCAAGGGGAAGATATGGTTAGGCCGAAGGTGTTTAAAATCCTATGAGCAAGGGTCCTAAATTTTTAAGACCATGTGATATTTCAGTTTTTTTTTTAAAAAAAATTTAAAAAATATCTTTTTTTTGTTTTTTTTTTTTCAGTGGGGTGCAGAGTTAATTTAAATAGAAAAAAAAATTTCTTTTTTGTTTAAAAAAGGGCTGCAATGAAATAAGTCTGAAAAATGTAAAGGGGTCTGTATACTTTCGCCCCATGTAATTACTACAAAGTAGTCATCTTTTTTTCTCCAGAAAAGCACTTCTAAATAAGGTGGTATATCCTCATTTGGAAAATATTAAAGATAGTTGATATATGTGAAAGCGGTCGGATGGGCCCCCGGGGGACGGGGGACCCCGGTGGGCCAGCCCAAGCCGCGGGGGCCCCGGAGGCGTCCACGCCCCCCGGGGCCCGCCCGCGCATCGGTCCCCTTGGCCCCCGGGACCTGGCCCCGGGGCCCCAAGGCCCGGCCGGGTTGGGGACTAATGCCCCCGGATCCCGGGGTGCGGGGGTGGGTTTCAGGGGCATCGCTGATTCCCGGCAGGTGAGCGTGGGCCCTTCAGGTGCCGGGGCCGGCCCCTACGCTGACGTGGGCGCGCAGTGAGTCACATACCGCGTGTTGCGGGCAGACTAGGGCCGGGCCGCCGGAGCGGCGGGAGCTGGGCGGGGCGAGGTAAGTGGAGTTTGTTAATTTTTTTTAATCCCTAATGGCCCCCTGGCTATTCGGGGGCCCCCGGGTAACGGGGGGGGTGGTATTCGGGGGCCCCCTGGCAAACAGTTGGGGCCCCTGGCTATTTTCGGGGGGGCCCTGGCAAAAAAGTGGGGGTGGACTTCGGGGGGCCCCCTGGCAACGGGGGGACCCTGGCTATTTCGGGGGCCCTGGCAACGTGGGGTGGTATTGGGGGCCCCTGGCTAACAGTGGGGCCCCTGGCTATTCAGGGGGCCCGGGCTAAAAGGGGGGCCCCTGGTACTTCAGGGGGCCCCTGGTAACGTGGGGCCCCTGGCTACTTCGGAAGCCTGGCTAACTTTGGGGGGACCATGGCTGCTTCAGGAGGCCCTGGCTAACGTGGGGCCCCTGGTAACAGTAGGGCCGTGGCTGCTTGGGGGCCCTGGTACTTAGGAGGCCCCTGGCTAACAGGGGGGCCCTGGCTATTCAGGGGGCCCCGGCTTCTTCGGGGGCTTGGTAACAGTGGGGCCCGTGGAAATTAAAGGGGCCCCTGATACTTAAGGGGGGCTGGTGTTTAAGGGGGCCTGACTCCAAAAGGGGGCCCTGACTGCTTAAAGGGGGCCCTGACTACCTAAAGGGGCCCTGACTTTAAAAGGGGGGCCTGACTACTAAAGGGGGCCTAAATCCCAAAAAGGGGCCCTGGTACTAAAGGGGGGCCTGATTACTAAAGGGGGGCCTTGTATTAAGGGGGCCCCTGGGTATTTTAAAGGGGGGCCCTGGTGCTTAAATATAAAGGGGGCCTGATTTCTGAACACTAGCAAAAGGGGGGGCCCTGCTTCTGCAACTGGCTAAAGGGGGGGCCTATTCCTGACATAGCAAATGGGGGGCCTGCTTCCTGCCACTAGTAAAGGGGGGGCCCTGATTCCGCACACTAGCAAAAGGGGGGGGCCCCTGATTTCCTCCCCAATAGCAAAGGGGGGGGGGATTCCGACACTAGCTAAAGGGGGGGGGGGATTTGCACATGCAAAGGGGGGGGGCTATTTTCTGCCATAGTAGAAGGGGGGGGGTTGTTCTGCCATAGCAAAAGGGGGGGGGGGCTGATTCCTGCACCTAGTAAAGGGGGGGGCTGATTCCCTGCAATAGAAAAAGGGGGCCCCAAAATGCAGTATATCCCTAAAAGGGGCCCCCAAAACTCCCGTATCTACTAAAGGAGGCCTTAAGCCTGTATACCCCGATTATCTCGGGGGTTAGTCCTATCCCCCCCCCCAACCCTTGGATATGGGCCTTAAGTTATGGTTGTCCCGCTTTTCCCCCCTGGGTAGTTTGTCAGAGGGGGGAATGATAAAGAGATGCTGGAAAAAGTGAGGATTCTAAGTTTTTTTGTGTAATTTCTGCAGGATTTGGGGGTGGCGGGACAAATCATCATGATGTGTGGAACAGATGCGAAGGGGAAAAGAAAACTCATCAGTTGACATTCCCGGGGAGTCCTGATTTTATTCTTTGGATCAGTGCGTATTTGTTTATGTGATGTGACCTGGCTGGGTCTGAACTCTATGTGGTCTCTATTTGGCGGGGGTTTGGTTTTTCCGAGCTGGTTTGACCTCTATGTGGTTCTTATGGCGGGTTGTGGTTTACGAGTGGTGTTGACCCCTTTTTTTGGTCTTATATGGCGGTGTTGTTGGTTACTGAGCTGGTGTTGACCCCCTTTTTGGGCTCTATTGGCGGTGTTTTAGGCTATACTGGTGGGGTTGACCCCTTTTGTGGTTTCTATATGGGGGTGTTGTGGTTATACCGGTGGTGTTGCCTTTGTGGTCTCTTAGGGGTGTTTTAGGTTTTACTGGCTGGGTTGACCCCTTTTGTGGTCTTAATTTTGGGGGTGTTGTGGTTTTTTGGGTTGTTTGGGGGGAGCGTACATGTGTCCTGTTTGTAAAAATGGGGAAACTGACCCCGTGTTTGGAGTTCCTTTTTACTTTTTGTGGTGTTTATTTTTGAAGTTGGTGAGGGGCGTGACCAAAGGAAAAAGTGGGGGGGTATTGTTGGGGTGGGGGGGATATTGTAGTGGGGGGGGAGATTTTGTTGTGGGTGGGGGGAGTATTGTTTGGGGGGGGGGGGATATTGTATGGGGGGGAGGGGGTTTTGTTTGCGGGTGGGGGGGATATTGTTTCGGGGGAGGGGTTATTGTATGCGGGGTGGGGGGGGGAAATTGTATGCGGGTGGCGGGGATTTTGTATGTGGGTGGAGGGGGGATTGTTTTGGGGTGGAGGGGGTAAATTGTATGGGGGGGGGGAGGGGGTATTTTATGCGGGTGGGGGGGATATTGTAGTGGGTGGGGGGGATATTGTTGTGGGTGGGGGGGATTTGTATGTGGGTGGAGGGGGATAGTGTTGTGGGTGGGGGGGAGTGTATGTGGGGGAGGGGGTTTGGTTGTGGGTGGGGGGGATATTGTATGCGGGGGCGGGGGATATTGTATGCGGGTGGAGGGGGTATTGTATGGGGTGAAGGGGGGAAAATTTTTATGGGGTGGAGGGGGATTTGTATTGGGTGGGGGGGGGATATGGTGGAGTACTTAGCCTGTGTCTATGATATGCTAGGGCAGAGTGTGGACAGAAGTATTGATCTCTTTTTTGTACTACAATACGTTCTGTTTTGCACATGTTTATGAGGTAAAATGGTGTATTTATGTCCCAGGGCCGGAATATTTTCTGACGTAGGTGGGGCCCCCAAGTCAACCCCTGTGGGCCAGACCCCCCCGCCGACCTGGGGAAGGATTTTTTTTCCCAAAAGATGCATCAAACTTATAGTTAAACCCGCCTTATTTGGGAAATTTGCTCTTGACAGCAGAATTTTGAGGGCTCTAATGGTGCCCGGAGGGTGTCACCACTGCCAATTCTCTGAGGTTTTTTTGACAAGATAGCTTTAGTCTTTCTGATTCCATATGTATGTATTTAGTGTGTGTGGGGGGGGGACAACCCCTTTTAAAGTATGCTTGCAAATAAAAGGAGTTTCTAGCTTTTGTTTCTGTCAACATGGTGATTCAGAGGGTTCTTGTGATTGAATTGGAAC
>JAODAL010074766.1:0-14245 GCA_025379985.1 Phyllomedusa bahiana
TGTTTTGAGGTTCCCCTTTGCTCACACCTGACTTTTCAGCTTTAACCATACATTTTCCATACAGTTTGGCAGTAGCTTCGGATCATTGTCCATTTGGAAGACCCATCTCCAGCCAAGCTTTAACTTCCTGGTTGATGTCTTGAGATGTTGCTTCAGTATTGCTACATAATCATCTTTCCTTGTGATGGCATCATTTTGTGAAGTGAACCAGTCCCTCCTGCAGCAAAACAAGCCCACATTTATGATGCTGCCAACCCATGTTTCGCAGTTAGGATGGTGTTTCTTAGGCTTCCAAGCTTCTCTCTTTTTCCTTCTGGTCATTGTGGCCAAACAGCTCAATTTATTTTCATCAGACCACAGGACATGTCTCCAAAAATGTAGGTCTTTGTTCCTGTGTGCATTTACAAACATTAATCTGGCTTTTATGTTTCTTTTGAAGTAATGGCTTCTTCCTTGCAGAATGACCTTTCAGCCCATGTTGATACAGTAGACATTTCACTGTGGATAATGACACAATCTTACCAGCTTCCATCAGCACATCTTCACAAGGTCTTTTGCTTTTGTTCTTTGGTTGATATGCACATGCCGGACTAAAGCACGTTCATCTCTGAGACACAGACCCGTCCCCTTCCTGAGCGGTTTGATGACTGGATTTTTCCATCTTGTTTGTACTTGCGTAAAATTTTTGTACAGATGAACGAGGCACCTTCAGTATCTGGAAATTGCACTCTAGGATGATCCAGACTTGTGCATGTCCAATATTCTCTTCCTGATATCTTGGCTGACTTTCCCATGATGTTACACACAGAAGCAGTGTGTTTCTGGTGTGATTTAAAGTATATCCACAGGTGTGTTCTTATTAACTGAGATGTTGCCAATAAAGCTCCCAAAGGCATTACATCATCATATGGGCTGTCCCAAATTGTTTAAAGGTATAGTAATCCAAGTATATGTGAACTTTTGACTTGGCAGAAAGTAATAATAATACCTTAAAAAAAATTCTCTCTCTCATTATTCTGGCATTTGGCAAATATAAATAATTTTGGTTACTAGTTGACCTAAAACGGGGAAGGTTTATTCTGATAGTGAAAAAAACATGCAGATTTGTCTTTTTATATAGTGTATGTAAACTTCTGGTTTCAACTGTATATCTCAAATTATTTTATGCTGTATAATTTTTTTTTTTTTTTGGGGGGAGGGTACATTGTATATTTTTAAGTTCTTAAAAATGTAGGAGTATTTCTTCTAGTAATATGTGTAAAGTACATACACTATGCAATTGTGCCATCATTTACAGTGTGTTCAATATACTATGCAGGTGTGATACCTATCCAAAACTGACAGAGCGATACTGTCCTCTAGTGGTATGATATACAGTTTGATGTTTTTAGAAAGGGTTTGTCAATAACCAGAAGAGTTTCTATCATTTATTACTCATGAATTTCTTCTTCATATGAATATTGGTTCCCTCAATAAAAAATATTTGTTGTTTGTTGGTACATAATAATGAAATTCCAATGAATATCTTTGCAATGTTTCTCAAGGAAGTTGCATTGGATGTGTACTAACTACTCATAGAAATATTTGGAATTTACCATAAGACTGAGCTTACATATAATAATTCTGTGATGGTTGAACTTGCTGATTACCGTGATGATTGAGATTATGTAGAGAATGTGAACACTGATTGTGGAAAAAACTGAAATGGTGTCCCCATCGCCACCTCCAAATTAGAAGTGGGAAGAGAGCAGATATGATCTGTATATGTGTTGAAAAAAAACTGCTCTTGGGAATGACGCCTCCTGAGGGAAGATCTTACCTCGAGGACAATGCAATCCTGGATTGAATTCTGACATTTGGAGACTATTTAATGACAACTGGAAAAGGCTCCTGTATTGAGAAATCACAAAAATTGCATTGGTGAAATTGTACAAATGTACAAATTACTAACAATGATCACTTCAGGTGCAGCAATCATTCAACTGGATCACTCATAAGAATCCAACTGAGGCTCGGTGTACACCATGTTTATCGTGTACATTTGGCACTGTAAAGTCCTGATGTATATGCTAAATGTAGCCATAGGGTTAAATGGCCCAACAGAGGCAAAAAGTGTGTCCTAATGGGCTCTACTTGGCTGGTACAAGTCTGTGTACTGCAAAAAAATAAGTAAAGAATAGTGTAGAATAATGATACGCAGGGGCCTAATTAAAGACTCATGGGCCCGGGTGCAAAACTTAATTTTAGGTCCCCCTACCACCAGACTCCATCTGTGGACCAATACATTTCAACAACAGGTTCCCTACTTGACGTGACGGACTTCTGTGGTGCAGCGCGCTGCAGAAAATTATTTCTATTAAAAGGAATTGTCCAATAGAAGAAACTGTATTTCAAATGGGGCCAAAGAAAGTGAGGCCACATCATCTCTACTATATAGTGACTAATACCATCATGCTACTGACCAAACCAGTATACTAATATTACCAGTAACAATAATATACAAGGACCAGATAACACCGCCACATCATGACCACAGCTTACCACCATGTCACGTCCCGGGTCGCAGGCGCATCCGTGCCCCGACTCTGAGCTGCGCCCCGTTCCGCACCTCGGGTCTGGGGTCCGCTCATCCCGCTGCCCGGGTCCCCAGTGACTTACCCGGCCACGCTCCTGCCCCGTCCGTCCCGGGCACTGCTCCTATTTTAGCCCAGCCTCTTCCCAGTGGCCTTTGCCGGATCTTTAGTGCACATGCCTATTGGGAAAGCGTTCCAAAAAAGCCTTGTCTTGCCTCCCGGGGACCGAACCCATTTGCTTACGTTTACCGACCACGATCCTTGCCGCCTGCCCTGACCTTCTGCCTGTCTACGTTCACGAACCTCAGCCGCCTGCCCTGACCTTCTTGCCTGTCCCCGACTACGAGCCTGACTGCAGATTCTGTACCTCGCCTACCCTTGGCCCCGTCACCGCAGGCAAGCCCCGCCAGTGGTAGTGACCTGGTAGACTCCCGCCGCAGCAAGTCCATCCCGCTTTGTGGTGGGCTCTGGAGAAGACCGGGACCCACTTACTTTCCACTCCCGGGTGTGGGCTTACGCCATCGCCTGTGGTGGTCCAGTGGATCCGCCTCCAGACCGTTACAGTAAGATCAGGCCATGGATCCCGCCAAGGTGTCCTTGCCGAGCGTCGCCAACATCACCACCATCGTGGTCAAGCAATCAAAACAGATCACGCAGCAAGCACAGCAGCTCGAGCAGCTCCCCTCCATGATGCAGCAGCTCATCGCCACTCAGCAGCAGCAATCAGCTGCAGTGGTTCCTCCCGTGGCAGTCGCTCCAGTTTGACGACAAAGTTTGACGGGGACCCTAAGGCCTGCAGGGGCTTCATCACCCAGTGCTCCCTTCATGTGGAACTTATGGCTGGTCAGTTCCCTTCGGAAAGATCCAAGATGGCCTTCGTGGTCAGTCTCCTCTTTGGTAAAGCCCTGGCCTGGGAAAACTCCTCTCTGGGACCAGGCGATCCGGTCACCGCTGACCGGGTGACATTTCTACAGAATTCCGTTAGTGTCTTTGAAGAGCCTGCCCGCGCTTCGTCTGCTAAAAACCGCCCTTTTGAACCTGCAGCAAGGAACCCTCCGGGGAGACAAACGCCGTGCAGTTCCGCACACTAGCATCGGGGGCTGGCTTGGAACGATGCAGCGTTGTGCGCCACGTTCAAGAAGGGCCTCTCCAGCCAATTAAGGTTTGCCCTCGCCGCCCGGGACTCTACGTTTTTCTTTAAGCGAGCTCATCCATTTGGCTAACCGGATTGATATCCGCTTCGCAGAGAGACGGGGAGGATTTCCGCCAAGAGCAAAAAACCAGCCCTACCATGCCGCCTATCCCGACCTGCTCCGTGTTTCTACGGCCTGCACAGCCCCCTTTCCCAGCCACGTGGAAGAGGCCATGCAAGTGGATAGAGCCCACCTGACTCCGCAGGAAGTTAACCGACGGCGTAAGGAAAACCTATGTCTCTATTGTGGCAGCCCTGAACATCTCCTCAGGGGTTGCATGCTCCGTCCGCGGCGGCCGGGGAGACAAGCGCACCTAGGCTACGTGGGAGAGGCATCCCTAGGGGTGTGCAGTCTCTCCCCTCGTCTGAACATACCCGTCCTGGTCAGCACGGAAGCCGGGACCCACTTTCAAGCTTCAGCCTTCCTGGACTCTGGTTCGGCTGGGAACTTCTTGGACGCTGCCATGGTGTCTCAACACCATCTTCCCGTGGTTCTCCTGGAGAAACCCCTATCCATCTCCTCCGTCAGTGGGGAGATCCTCAGCGATCTAGTCCGTTACCGTACGGAGCCACTGTTCCTTCAAATTGGAGCACTGCATAAAGAGAGCCCTGTCGTTCTATGTGTTACCCCGGTCCTTCCTCGCCCATCCTATTGGGTCTTTCCGGGCTGCAGCAACATGCCCCCGTGCTTGACTGGCAGACGGGCGAAGTTTTGCGATGGGGCCCAGAGTGTCGGTCTCGCTGTTTGGTGGCACCTCGCCCGGTGCTTACCGCTTCTCCGCTTCTTCTCTAGCGGGTCTTCCCGCGTCATATCGTGAGTTTTCTGATGTCTTTTCCGAGAAGCAAGCAGAGACCTTGCCACCACATCGTCCATATGATTGCCCGATTGATCTTCTGCCCAGTACCAGTCCTCCTCGGGGCAGAGTCTACCCCTTATCCGATCCTGAGACTCAAGCCATGCCCTGAGTACATCCGGAAAATCTTCAGAAAGGATTTATTCGAATCCTCTTCTCCCGCGGGAGCAGGATTCTTCTTCGGGGAAAAAAGAAGGATGGCTCCTTACGACCCTGCATCGACTACCGGGGTCTGAACAAGATCACGGTAAAAAACCGGTACCCTCTACCGTTGATCACGGAACCATTCGACCGTCTACAGGGCGCAAGGGTCTTTTCCAAGCGGGATCTGAGAGGGGCCTAAAATTTGCCCGGGATCCGCAAGGGCGATGAGTGGAAGACGTCCTTCAACACCAGAGACGGCCACTTCGAGTACCTGGTGATGCCTTTCGGACTCTGTAATGCGCCTGCCGTCTTCCAGGAGTTCGTTAATGATGTCTTCAGGGATCTTCTATACCTGTGTCGTGGTCTACCGGGACACATCCTGATATACCTCCTGACTTGAGACTCATCGCCTTCACGTCCGCCAAGTGCTTAAACAGCCCTACGAGCTAATCACTTGTATGCCAAATTGGGGAAGTGCCTCTTCCATCAAGTCAGCCTTCCTTTCCCTGGTTTATATTATCTCGGACCAAGGGCTACGGAGGACCCAGCCAAGTTGTCAGCCGTATTGCAATGGCCCGCCCAGTGGGGCCCGCGGGCCATAAAAACGGTTCCTGGGCTTCTGCAGCTTTTACCGCAGTTTATTCCGCACTTCTCAATGCTGGTGGCTCCCATTGGGGGCCCTTACGAGGAAAACGCCAACCCACGGAGCTGGCCTTCTGAGGCCGGAGGAAGCGTTCTCCAAGCAAAAAACGGCCTTTGCCCCCTGCGTCCATCCTGTCGCGGCCAGACCCAGCGAAACCCTTCTCGCTTGAAGTAGACGCCTCATCGGTAGGAGCTGGAGCAGTCCCCCACGCAGAAAGGGCCCACAGGCAAAACAGTCACTTGTGGCTTCTTTTTTAAAACCTTTTCACAGGCGGAGAGAATTACACCATTGGAGATCGGGAATTATTAGCCATAAAACTGGCCCCGGAAGAATGGCGTATTTACTGGAAGGGGCCCGGCATCCCATTTTTATCTACTCGGATTCATAAAAACCTGCAGTTACCTCCAGACTGCCCAGTGACTTTAATCCACGCCAGGCTAGGTGGTCGCCTTTTCTTCTCCCGCTTTAATTTTCAGATTCATTTCCGCCCTGCCGAGAAAAACGTGAAGGCTGATGCCCTCTCCCGTGCCTCCGACGTGGTGGGTGAAGAAGCGATCCCAGAGCACATAATTCCCCCGAACGCCTTATCTCCGCAGCCCCTGGGCGACCTCCGGGACGTCCCACCCCGGGGGGGACATACGTCCGCCCTGCGCTCCGTAGGCGTATCCTGAAGTGGGTCACTGCCACTGGTGGGCCCGGGGGATTCCGGTGCCCACAAGACGTTCTCCTGATTTCCCGGTTACTATTGGTGGCAGGGCCTCGCTAAGGACGTTAAAGAGTTTCGTCCAGGCGTGGGACCTCCTGTGCTCGCAAACAAGGCTCCTCGCCACAAGCCGGCAGGTCTCGTGCCCCCACAGCCCCTCCCTACGCAACCAGGGTCTCACGTAGCGATGGACTTCAAACCGACCTACCCCCGTCTCCCGGGAATACCGGGTTGTGTGGGTGGTGGTAGACCGGTTTTCTAAAATGGCACATTTTGTCCCCTTGCAGGTCTGCACGGTCTCCCTCTCCAAATCATCTCTGATCGGGGGGTGCAGTTCGTTTCTAAATTCTGGCGGGCCCTTTGCGCTAAACTCCAGGTGAAGCTTGAAATTCTCCTCGGCTTAAACCCCCCTCAGATGAAGGCCAGGTGGAGAGAGTGAATCAAGTTCTGGGATGTTTACCTCCCAATTTTGTGTCTGCACGGCAAATGGCTGGGCCAACTTACTTCCTTGGGCGGAATTTTCGTATAATTCCCTAGAGTCAGAGTCCACGGGTGCCTCCCCCTTCTACGTTGTGTACGGCTTACATCCCCGCCCACCTCTCCCGCTAGCATCCTCATCCGAGGTCCCAGCTGCTGACTCTCTGGTCCAGGACATAGGGACCGTTTGGTCCCTGACCCGCCAATCCCTGCTCCGTGCGTCTGACCGCATGAAGGCGCAGGCAGATAAAAGAAGAACCCTCCTCTGTCTTCTCCCCGGGTGATAAGGTGTGGCTGTTTAGCCAGATATGTCCGCCTCAAAATCCCCCCCTACAAACTGGACCCGTTTTGTAGGACCCTTCGAGTCCTAACCAAAAACCCCGGGGGCCTATAAACTCCGGCTCCCTCCTACCATACGTTATCCCGAACTCCTTCCATGTCTCGCTACTAAAACCCCTGGTCCTTAATCGCTTCTCTCAGAAGGCAGTCCATCCTCCGTCTGTGGCTGATGCCGCTAATGTCTTTGTGGTTAAAGAAATCCTGGGTATGAGGAGGACTAGAGGGAAATGATATTTTCTAGTCGACTGGAAGGGTTCGGGCCCGAGGGAAGTCGTGGGAGCCGGAGGAACATCCTGGACCGCAGCATTATTTAGAAATATCTCCACTCTAAAAAGAAGGGGGACCCAAGGGGGGGGTACTGTCACGGATTCTCCTGAGACCCTCGTCCCGGGTCGCGGGCGCATCCGTGCCCCGACTCCGAGCGGGCCCCCCGTCCCGCACCTCGGGTCCCGCTCATCCCGCTGCCCGGGTCCCCAGTGACTTACCCGGCCACGCTCCTGCCCCGTCTGTCTCGGTCCCTCGGCATGCGCCCCTTAGGGAGCGCGCGCGCCGGCAGTCTGAGATTTAAAGGGACAGTGCGCCGGTAATTGGCCATTACCGGGCACTGCTCCTATTTAGCCCAGCCTCTTCCCAGTGGCCTTTGCCGGAATCTTTTGTGCACATGCCTATTGGGAAAGCGTTCCTGAAAGCCTTGTCTTGCCTACCGTGTACCGAACCCATTTGCTTACGTTTACCGACCACGATCCTTGCCGCCTGCCCTGACCTTCTGCCTGTCTACGTTCACGAACCTCAGCCTCTGCCCTGACCTTCTTGCCTGTCCCCGACTACGAGCCTGACTGCCGATTCTGTACCTCGTCTACCCTTGGCCGCCACCGCAGGCAAGCCCCGCCAGTGGTAGTGACCTGGTGGACTCCCGCCGCAGCAAGTCCATCCCGCTTTGCGGCGGGCTCTGGTGAATACCGGGACCCACTTAGATTCCACTCCCTGGTGTGGGCTTACGCCATCGCCTGCAGTGGTCCAGAGGATCCACCTCCAGACCGTTACACACCATAAATGGTCTGAATACCATTGTACTGTTATTGAATATAAACCATTGCACTCGGCCACTATTACCACCATAAAGTGACCATATAGCGGTAGATACCAGTGTACACAGGCTCTGTAACCGTATAAGTGATTACAGGACAGTTACATTTAGGCCGTCTTCACACGGCTTATTCAAGCTGTAATTGCGGGCCGGATTTCGCCCGCAATTACGGCTTGAATAAGGGGCGGGACGGGGGCGCAGCGGGGGAGCTGCTCACCGGCCCCATAGATAATGCATTATTTACGGCGCGTACGCGCCGTAAATAATGTGCATGTCACATTCTCCCCCCACGGCGCATTCGCCGAGCGGGGAGGAGCGACGGAATCCATAGTTCTCTATGAGAACTGTGGATTACCGTAATGAAAGGGACGGATTGGAGCCGTACTGAAGCGCAAATCCGGCGCGCAGTACGGCTCCAATCTGCGGCCAAATAAGCCGTGTGAACGGGGCCTTAGAGATGCAAAGGTGACGTCTTATCTGATGAGTCGTTCTCTTTCCCTTTTCTATCTTCATCTAGACCAGACGATCATGACGTCTTCTACCAGTCACAGCTCATCCCTGCAGAATTTACCACACAAACATGTTAGACTCCAAATAGTGAAAGTTCCAGCCAATTATAGGGCCCTCATTTGTGCCACTAGCATGTAGCAACACATCCCATAAAGTAGACAGCCCCCACAGATTAGACAGGCGGATAGGAAGATGCTTCTTTTAGGTAAGTTAGACCTTAAAAATTAGTCAGATAAGTGGGCAGACTATTCCTATTAAGTAGGTAAAGTCCCCCTTCAGTATAGGGCCCTTTATAGTAGGTAGGTAAGTAGATAGGGCCCCTTCTAGTTAGTAGGCAGGTAGGTACGGCCCCTTCTAATAGGAAGGCATGTAGATTGGGCCCTTTGCTGTAGGTAGGCAGGTAGACAGGGCCCCTTGCAATAGGTAGGCAGGTAGATAGGGCCCATTGCAGTAGGTAGTCAGGTAGATATCGCCCTTTATAGTAGTTAGGCAGGTAGACAGGGCCCCTTATGGTAGGTAGGCAGGTAGTTAGGGCCCTTTCTGGTAGATAGGCAGGTGGATAGGGCCCATCCCACTTATATCAGTTGGTTAAACTGATGACCTATAAAAAGTTGTCTCATTACCAAGAGCCACACGAAAAAGATATCATGATGGGTAAAATTGGTGATCTGTCTCAAGACCTACACAACCTTATTGTTGTAAAACATACTGATGGCATTGGTCACAAAATAATTTTTAGACTACTAAAGGTTTCAGTGAGCACTGGTTTTGGGCAACATCTGAAGTGGGAAGAACATCATTTCACCCTAAACCAGCCATGGCCAGGTCTCCCCACGAGATTTCAGACAGAGGAATGAAAAGAATTAGCAGTAGAGTTGTTCAAGAGCCAAGAACCACCTATGGAGAGCTACAGAAAGACCTGGAATCAACAGGTACAATGGTTTCAAATAAAACAATAAGTAATTCTCAACAACATTTAGACAAACCTGTGAAATACTGGGATAATATAGTCTACTCAGATAAGACCAAAATTGAACTTTTAAGATGCCATAATACCCACTATGTTTAGAGGCAAAAAGGCACCACATATCACACCAAAAACATCAGACCAACAGTGAAGTTTTGAGGTGAGAACATCATGGTGGGTTGGGCTGTTTTCAGCATACTGTGCTGGCAAACTTCATATAATTGAAGGAAGGATGAATAGACAAATGTACCGAGACATTCTTGATAAAAATCTGCTGCCATCTACCAGGATGATGAAGATAAAACGTGGGTAAACATTTCAGCAACACAAGATCCCAAACACACGGATAAGGAAACCTGGTCAATTGGTATCAGAGAAGAAAATAAAGCTGCTAGAACGGCCGAGCCAATCACCTGAGCTTAATCCTAGAAAATCTATGGAAGGAACTAAAAATCAGAGTTCATAAAAAGAGCCCCCGGAAGCTTCAAAATTTGAAGAGTGTTTGGTGGAAGAATGGGACAAAATCCCACCTGAGCAACATATGCGACTAGTTTCTCCAAACAGGAGGGGTTTGTCATCACCACAAAGGCTTTTGTATGAAGTATTAAAATACATTTCAGTGTTTTTCAATACTTTTTCCCTGTGTCGTTTCTCATCATTACACATAACATGAACATCTATGGTTTGATTTCTTTGCCTGTTTGGATCAGATGGTGAGAATTCAATGTCAATAAAAACTTTAAAAAAAGTATTTACTTAGAAAATTGGTGCCGCTTCAGTACTTTTTTCACCCTCTGATGTGGTGTAATCTTTGATACTGCAACGTAGAAAAAGAAGAGTGTATAGCTCAAGTACTGCCGATAAAGTTGTCCACGGGGTTCCCCTCTGTAGCGTTCCTTCTGTGTAACTGGGCTCACCGCTGGCTGGGCGGTAACATATGTCGTTATGCTGATTTTACTATGATTTAATAAAGCGGATGTTTTACCTTCATCTACACTGGGCTGGAGTGCTTCCGTTACTGCAGCTTCTGCTGTACGCTGCATTCGGCGACACGGACACATAATTGTAAATCTTTGATAACCTCTAATGAACTTTGCATAATAAAAAACCCTCAAAATTAGTTAGCACATCCATTCCCAACTTCATCATAGATACGGTTGCAGACCTGTTGTGGACTGTAATGTCAAAAACAAAGTCTCTAGCACAAAAAATACAGTAACACAAAGCAGGCGCTAAAACATACAAACTTCAATTGATGGAATAATTTAGCTGCAACACTTCCTATCTGTCCATAAACTTAGGTCATTAACTGCTTTGACAACTCAAATTTGGTGATTTATGTTTGTCATTCTTGTTCTTGACATCATTTTTTTATTATTATAGTATCTCACAAAAGTATATGCCCTCACATTTTTGTAAATATTGTATTATCCCTGTTTTCCCCGAAATAAGACACTTGTCTTATATTAACTTTTTGCCGCTAAAGACGAGCTAAGACTTCTTTTAGGGGAGCGTATTATCATTCAAATAGTCCACGCGGCTGCGGTCGCCGCTGCCCCCTGCGGCGATCTCCCCTGAGACCTGCTAAGGGGGTTCCGGCGCTTGCATCGCGAGTCACCCGCAGACCACCCCCGTTCCCACTCCGGCTCACTTACCTGCTCGCGCTCCAGTGCACGCGCACCTGCTCCGTCCCGGCCTTTATCCGTGCGCATGCCGCCCCTAAGCGCCGCGCGAAGAGCTGGTCTAGATTTTAAAGGTGGCCAAGTGTCTCCAGTAATTTGCCTATTCCCGCGAGTTTGTGCTGGGATCTACATATAAGGAAATACGCCCCCTCCAGCACTCACTGACCAGATCTCAGTATGTGTGCGTTCAGTGATTTGGAGAGTGTTAGACAGTCCGTAATGTTTACCCGTTTGTCACCAGTCCGTCCGCTACGTTTCCTCGAACCTGCTGCCGCCTGCTCTGACCTTCTGCCTGTCCCCCCGAACTACGCCTTTGTGATTACGATTATGTACCCACGGCAGTACCCCGGCCGCCACCGCAAGCAAGCTCACTGTCCCAAGGGGTAACGCGACTTGGTAGCCTCACGCCGCACAAGTCCATACCCGCTTTCGCTCAGCGGCTCTGATGAAAACTTGGGGCTACTTAGACTCCCATTCCTGCCGTGGCTTAACTATCATCGCTTGTGTGTGTCGCAGCGAATCCACGAACCCTCACGGTACATCTTGCCACAGGATTCCCCAGGCTAACCTCTGCCTGAACTCCTGGGAAGTACTACGACGGCCCGTCAAGCCCAGCAGAGCCAGCGCAATGAAACCCAGCTCGCGGCCATGATGCAGAACCTTCGGCCCGTCTACCGCCACCCATGGCTGCTGCCAGATCTGCTGCACACAGTTGCTCCTAGCAGCCATAGGTCTAGCCTGCTCCTGCACCGGGACCTTCACTGCATCTGCCGCCACCCTCTTAGCTATGGATGGAGACCCCAAGGAAAGTTGCGAGAGGCATCATCAGCAGTGCTCCATTCACATTGAATGTTGGACATCAAAATTCTCAGAGTCGGGCTAAAGTGGCGCCTTCATAATAAACCCCTAACGCGAATCTCTGGTCACATGGGCACACCCCGTTATAGGACCGAGGACGATCGCTGACGGCTAATCTGCAAGCCTTCCTCCAGGATTCCGTACTGTCGGTCGAGGAACCTTGTCGTACATCTCCTCCGCTGCTGCAGCTCTGCTCCACCTCCGGTCAGGGTGACCGCTAATGAGTGGGCGTCAGTACTCGGTGCAGTGTCCACACACTCTTAGCCTCCGATCTTAGGCCTGTAATAATGAGGACTTTGGTGGCACCTTACTGGCAACCTTCCTGCAAGGCCTCTCGGGACGCTTCATGAGCTCGCAGTAAACGGGATCTGCCATCTTCTTCTGGACGAATTCTATGTTCGGTTGGCCACCCGGAATCGACATTCGCTTTGCGGAGAGACAACAAGAGCACTGTCTCTATGCGAGTTTACTCGACCACGCCGGCTACCTCGCTTAGCTCCTGTCTTTCAACGCCCTCCACACTTCCTCCACCAACGGTTCATGAGGACGAACCCATGCAGTTAAAGGCTCATGACCCAGAGGACCTCACAGCTGTCTGAGGCAGTTTATGTTTCTATTGTGGCGGTCCGGCCACTTCATTGGGACTGTCCGGTGCGTCCGGGAAACTCTCGCACCTAGGGCTCACAGGAGAGGCATCCCTAGGTGTCAGTGCGGCCCCTCCCCGTCTGACCATCCCGGTACTTTGTGGAATTGCACCGGACAGCACCTTTCAGGCCACCGCCTTCCTGGACTCGGGGTCCGCTGGTAACTTTATCAGTCACGCGCTGGTGTCCCAGTTCCGGCTTCCAGTGACCCCTCTGCAGAAACCCATGTTTGTCTCCTCTGTCAGTGGCGAATGCCTCAAGGATGCCATTCGGTTCTGCACTGCGCCCCTCACCTTGCAGATTGGCGCGCTACACCAGGAAACTGTGAAACTTCTCGTGCTGCCTCGTTCCTCTTCTGAGATCCTTCTGGGCCTTCCCTGGTTACAAGAGCATGCTCCGACCCTCGACTGGAACACAGGCGAGATTCTTCGTTGGGGCCCGGCATGCCACTCACGATGCCTTCGGGCACTCCGCCCTGCTCTACGGTCTGCCTCTGCAAAACCTACGAAGTCTCTGCCAGGTCTGCCTGCTCCTTACCAGGACTTTGCCGACGTCTTTTCCGAAAGACAAGCCGAGACTCTGCCCCCGCACCGGCCCTTCGATTGCCCTATCGATCTGCAACCCGGTACTACTCCTCCCCGAGGCAGAGTTTATCCTCTTTCAGTCCCGGAGACTAAGGCGATGTCTGAGTATATTCAAGAGAATCTCCGTAAAGGCTTTATACGCAAGTCGTCCTCGCCTGCGGGAGCCGGATTCTTCTTTGTCGAAAAGAAAGATGGAACCCTCCGGCCCTGTATCGATTATCGTGGCCTAAATAAAATAACCATAAAGAATCGATACCCCCTGCCTTTGATCTCAGAGCTATTTGACCGCCTACGTGGCGCAAACATTTTTTCTAAACTGGATCTTCGCGGTGCTTACAATCTGATTCGTATCCGGGAAGGCGACGAATGGAAAACAGCCTTCAACACCCGTGATGGCCACTTCGAATATCTCGTCATGCCATTTGGTCTCTGCAACGCTCCGGCTGTGTTCCAGAACTTCGTCAATGAGATCTTCCGCGACCTTCTATACGTCTGTGTCATAGTCTATCTGGACGACATTCTTATCTTTTCTCCAGATCTAGAGACTCACCGCCACCATGTCCGCCAGGTGCTCAGACGTCTCCGTAACCACCAACTTTATGCCAAGCTGGAGAAGTGCCTGTTCGAGCGCACCTCCCTGCCCTTCTTAGGGTACATCGTCTCGGATCAAGGTCTTCAGATGGACCCCTCCAAGCTCTCGGCGGTCCTGCAGTGGCCCCGACCGGTGGGCCTCCGAGCCATCCAGCGCTTTTTAGGTTTTGCCAATTATTACAGGCAATTTATCCCGCAGTTCTCCTCTCTGGTGGCTCCACTGGTAGCCCTCACCAAGAAGGGTGCCAACCCCAAATCATGGTCTCCCGAAGCCCAAGAAGCCTTTAAGCGTCTAAAAGCTGCATTCGCTTCTGCTCCTGTTCTTTCTCGTCCGGACCCACAGCGCCCGTTTATCTTAGAGGTCGACGCCTCCTCAGTTGGTGCCGGCCGTCCTTTG
>JAODAL010074767.1:0-14245 GCA_025379985.1 Phyllomedusa bahiana
GAAAAAAATAAAGGAAACATCAACATTTTTTAAAAAAAATTAGTGTAGGTTTTGTGCCATAACAAACAGCATCAAAAAATTCTAAAGGAAAAAGTAAACATAGAAACTTTTTTCAAAATGCAGTTTTGCTACTTTTTGAATACATGAAAATTTGAGGCTCTTAGCGCACATTTTTAATCAAAATTGCGAGAGCCCAGAGCCCATCCACCTACAAAAAGGTGACCTCGGTTCAGATGGGAACCTACTCTGACTTTTACCTCATTTGCGCTATCAGATCTCCGTATATTTTCAGGAAAAAAGGGCCCAACAAATTTTCTCGTGTTTAAAACAGCTGTGGATGGGTGGAGTGCACAACCAAAATGGGTGGTAGCCACTCTCCTATGCCTCCAATCCAAAAATAAAAAAATAATCATCACATCCAAAGCAATTCTAAAGAAATTTGTGTAGGTGCATGCTGGTGTCTCAGCAAAGAAACACAAACACAACACAATATCAGCAGCTCTCTACAAACGTTAAGAGACAGTTAAAATTGAACATATAAACAGGTGGATGGGTTAGGGGGGGTTTTTGCAGGGCCCCTAAAACACCGGGGCTCGGCCCCTTTGTTTTTTCCCGCCTCATTGTGAACTGGGGAAAGTTTTTTTACAGAGAAAAACCTTCGTTCCTGTCACTAATTTTCTGCACATCCCACACAGATCCCTCCACTCCCCCAGCAGCACGTACAGAAAAAAATCCCCAAATGACAAATTTTTTTTTTTTCAGAACTTCTCCCTTCATATGACAAACCCCTAAACACACCAAATAATCCACCCGATACAGGAGCAAACTACCAGACAAGGATTGTGACTAAAAACACCCACCAAAACCAAGACCCAAAACTTTTACTACTTAAGGCCAAAAAATCCTCCCAACCCTGCCAACGCGACCCCCACATGTACACCATTTAAACACGCTCTGATTACATATACCACCGCCAACAGGGCCATATAGGGGTAGATACTAGTTGTATGTAGACTCGCAGACATATAAGTGATTACACGCAGTTACATTTTTGTAAACCCCCAAAGACGCTTTTCTGATCAGCTCGTTCACTTTCCTTTTCTCTCCATCCGTTTTCCCCCTTCTGCTGATTTCTCCCGGCCAATACTCCCCTGAGGGTTTTGGGCACAAAAACTTTGAACCTCCACTTCCCAAATCCCTTTAATTTAGGAAAAGCAGTCCCCTCAGTTGGTATATAGGGCACTGAACATATTGGGGCCACGGCATAATGGGGCCACAGCGGTATTGGGGGGGCCACGGGAGGTATAGGGGCCACAGGCAGTATATGGGGGGACTGAGGGGAGAATATAGGGGCACTGAGGCAAAATATAGGGCACGGGCAGGAATGGGCACTGAGGGAGCATATAGGGGGGCCTAGGCAGTAATTTGGGGCCACGGCAGGATAGGGGGGACAGGGGTATAGGGGGGCACAGGCATATAGGGGCCACAGGCAGGGGAATAGGGCATTGAGGCATATTGGGGCCCAGCATATTGGGGCACGAGGCTTTTTAAGGGCCACAGCAGGGGATAGGGGCCCAAAAGGCAGTATATAGGGGGCACAGACAGTATAGGGGCCACACAGGGAATATTTTAGAGGCATATATGGGGGCACGAGGCAGATATGGGGGCCAAACAGTAATAAGGCATAGGCAGTGTATGGGGCAAAGGCTAATGGGGCCACAGGGAGGTATATGGGGCACAAGGGATATGGGGGGGACAAGGGAGGTAATGGGGCACAGGCGTAATAGGGGCAACAGCAGGTAATGGGGCACAGGCATCATAGGGGGCCACAGGCATGTATATGGGGGCACAGGGAGTAAAAAAGGGGGCACAGGCAAATTCACAGGCAGTATGGGGGGGCCACAGGGAGGTTAAAAAGGGCACGGCACATATGGGGGCCACAGGGAGGCATTTTAAGGGCAAGGGGAGTATAAGGGGGCCCAGACAGGGGTATGGGGCCACAGGAGCAATGGGGGCACACAGGGGTATGGGGGCCACAGGCAGGCATTTAGGGCACAGGCAGGGAATGGGGGGCCACAGGGAGGCAAATTTTGGGCCAGGCATATATAGGGGCACGAGGCAGGTAAACCTATAAAAAAAACAACATTAAAACTCACCTTAAAATCCCCCGGGGGCGCGCTCCTCCTCTTCAACCCCCTCCTCCGGCAGCTCCTCGGCGCACGGCCATGACGGCTGGCGCCCGAGGACGGAAGCGTCCATGACGTGATGTCATCGCGACGCTTTCCGGGCTGAGGGGCCACGGGGGCCGACCTGAGGGTCCGCACTGCTGCGGGGGAGGGACCTCGCTCTCTGCCCCGCAGAACCCTCACTGTGTTTGGGGGTCCGCGGACGCACATGCAGCTGAAGAGCCCGTCGGGGCTCCACCCAGCGCAGAGGCCGGAGCCCGGGGGCTCGGGGCCCAGGGGGTTTTATTCGGGCCCGACCCCGAATAAAACAGCCTAGCGCGCCCCCGGCTCTAGGGATTAAAAATCTTTGCTAAGAGTTTCAAACTTTCATGTTTTCAAAAAAGTAGCAGAAATTCATTTTGAAATAGTTCTTATGTTCAGTTTAACGGTCTCTCAGCGTTTGCAGAGTGCTGCTGATGTTTTGTTGTGGATTGGCTGCAGTGGTCACATGCCACTAACTTATAATTTTTTATGAGGTGGACAACCCTTTTAACATCAGTTTCTAACTATCTGTTAAATATATAAGCTCCTTAGATAATCAATTTTTTTTTAAAGTGTGATCATTAGAGAGACATAAGTGCTTCAAGATGAGCTATTAAAGTATTTAAACCCCCCGGATGTGGCTTACATTCCCGATATATCTGACCCCCAACCCTTTTGGGACCTTACTTACCCCCCAGAACTTGGTTTTCCCCCCCCCCCAAACTTGCATGGTGGTGCAGTGTTTCTTACTGTTGCAAGCGGATGGTGACTGAACAACACACTTGACCACTTTGGAAAACTGTTTTCAGTGAGATTCATGCGCCACAGCAATTGTTTTACAAGCCATGCCCTTTTCATAGGACACACCCTCTTTCAGGTGCCCTCCTCACATCCAGAAATCATAATTGCCAAGAAAAAACTCTTAAAGGGGTGTTCTGGGACCTAGTCATGCTTGTTGGTTCATTGGGGTATGAGTAAAAATAGAAGCTAAACCTCATACTTACCTCCCGGAAGGTCTCCTTCACTCCAGGCTACCGGAACGTTCACCCTAGCTGAAGCACAGAACGTTCATCATTTACGTGACAGCTCCAGCCAATTACAGGCCAGAGAGGTCATTTGCAGGTGACATTGTGGCCTGTGATTGGCTGCACCTTTCACGTGCACGATTAACGTTCCGTCCTTCAGCCTGGGATGAACGAATCAGCAGCCCGGAGTGACCGGGAGCGCACAGGAGGTAAGTATGAGGTTTAGCTTCTATTTTTACTAATACCCCAATGAACCAACGAGCATGAATAGGCCCTGGAATACCTGTTTAACAAGTCACATTTTTATATGCTTCTGCATATGGCAGGCTTGGAGGCCATTATGTGTGCTCTGGCTGCCATGGCAACCATGGAGACCCCACAATAGGATTGCAGAGGTACTAATGGTTGACAGAGGAAGTCCCCTCCCTTTGTCAACCATCTAGATACTGTGGATGCTATTGACCGTGGCATCTAGGAGTTCAAACTGCTATCTAGTTCTCGCTATGGATGATACGGTCACAGCCTTTGAGCCCACAGCCAGGAAGTTTGGTAACTAATCTGGGAGCCCGGAAGGTCTCCCTTTTTGATTGAGTTTCCTGGGCATTCTGGGAGAATTGGCAAGTATGCTGAATAGCCAGGTAGCTGTTAATATAGAGACAGCAGAGCTAGCTATTTTTCACTAAGTCCTATAGAAGTCAAAAAGGTCTAATAAACATTGTATCACTTGTGCCATGGAAATAGGCCCTTAATTAGCAATGGGTCTATATACTGGCTTTCCACAGAACCGCTGTGCTGTGTCCTCCCCAATAGATACTGCACATTAGGATGTATGGTTTCTTTTTCACAAAGGATGACATGTATGAATCGTGGCGCTGAGAGGCCAGTTCTAAATAGTTTTAAGTTTCTAACAAAGTGGACTTCGTTTAGAATTTCAGGAAAACTTCGGTTCTGCACGAAATAGAAATTCGGGGTAATTCGCGGGAACGAAGCGTGTTTTGTATTGCTAAAATGACCGCAAGCACATGGCGTGACATGGGGAAGAGAACTCTGGGAAGAAGAAAGGAAGACCCTAAATGATATGTGCAGACATCAAGCCAATCAGAGACCGGCGGGCTTCTGTGATGTCACAGCACTATAAGTACGGATGCCATGCTCGTTACTCACGCTGCTCTCGTTGTGCCCTGACATAAGCGGCTGCTTATGTCACACAAAGGAAATAGCTTTTAACAGCAATTTGGGGGGTGGTTGTCACTGCTTTTATCAGAGACTGCTCCTCTTCTGTTATAATTTTGATTCAGTTTGTGGGGTATTATAATTCAAGTCCAGGGTGGGTCTAATAAGCCCCATATACATTTTAATTCCATCTGGTCATTTTTGGAGCGACTGTTAGTGGTTTTATATTCAGTAAAATATACGGTGGTTTTAAACACCAAAGACGAGGAAATTTTTCCTGTTGATTTCTGGAGCGCAATTTATATTCAAGGGGTTTAAATTTAAAAGGGTTTTGTGCTTTTATATTCAGTAAAATACACAGTGTTTTTAAACGCCACATACGACTTAATTTTTCCTGATCATTTCTGGTGCGTAATTTATATCCAGGGGTTACCCAAGCCTGTTAGTAGATTCATTTGGAGTCAAATACAGGGTGTGTATTTATATACAGATATCTTCATTAAACAGAGTCTGTACATTTTTGAACAAACAGTATGTCAGACAGAGAGGTGGCAGGTTTCTTCCCCTGCGATGGCCCAGGGCACAAACATTCCTGGAGCAGGCCCAGGTCGCAGCACAGCAAAGGGACGTTGCAGCGGGGGTCACTCTGTGAGGCCAGAACTGCCGGTGTCATGTAGCGGCCGTGTGTTAATCAGCAACCCAAGGGTTCTTGATTGGTTGAGTAGGTCATCAACTTCATCCCAGATGACATCTGATAACCCCAGCCAAGAGTCGCTGGGACCGTCAGACACAACCTTAGTTGGCATGGCCCGGGAGCGGTCAGGCGGCCCTCACATGTCCTAAACCCCCGCCTTTTGCCCGTTCGGGTCCCTCAGCCAGAGAACTAGTATGTGGTCTGGGCTCAGCGCCACTATACACGGGACGAAAAATTTGAGGACCGGGTCAGCAGCTACTTGGCAACGAAGAGGTGGGCAGACATCCCCTGCTTCTTGTAGCATTGATGTGGAGAGTGGCATGGGAGGTTTTTTAGCGAGCGGTCAGCCTCTGCATACCAAGACCGTTGAGGAGGACAGCAGTGACGATCAAACACTCATGAAGTATAAACGTGGTGGTTTGAATCCTGTTTCTGCGTTACACCAGCTTGTTCAAATGCAGACGTATGGAACTTTAACTGAAGAAGACCATAATTACAGGGAATGTTTTAGGTGCTTTTTTGGGCATTAGTGCCATTGTTGATTGAATTCAGTACAAAACTGGAATGGGACAGAACAAAAAAGAAGCAAAAGCAGATGCTGCTAAACTGGCTTTGGATGAACTTTTTTCAGTATGAAGAATGTAAATCGTTTTCCAAGTTACAGAAACTAAAAACACAAGCCTTCTGGAGGCCTCCCTTGTTACTGGTGGAACAAATTACATCCACACAGATTTCAGGGGGTTTAAGAAAGAAATTTTGATAAACGTTTTTGTTCATGAACAGATAACACAGGTGATAAAAGGAAAAGTTTGCTGAACTTGTACCAAGTGTCCAGATTTTGAAAACTGTGGAAATCTTTTAGCTGCATTTTTAATGCAAAAGGCTCCTCACACAACCTCCTCCAAGACTATAAAATAAATAAACTAATAATAATTTTGAGAGCCTATAGAGAAGATTTTTCCTTCAGCCTTTTATCTGTCATATCCGTGTACCGTACCTCTTGCCTCTGCCCCTTTGAACCTTTGGGCCGCCTGTCCTGACCTTACCCTGTGCCCGACTCCGAGTTTGCCTTATGTTTTTAAATACACGCTAACCTCGGCTGCCACCGCAAGCAAGTTACGTCAGGGGTAGCGACCTGGTAGACTCCCGCCGCAGCAAGTCCATCCCGCTTTGTGGCGGGCTAGGTGAAAACCGGGACCTGGCGTGGCTATTGCCATTGCTTGCGGTGGTCCAGTGGATCCACTACCGCTGTCCGTGACAACATGAAGCAGTAGAATGACGTTATTCATCCCGTAGTCCTGGCGACTGCCAAATAACGTGTCCGCATTAAAGGGCTTTAGCAAACGGCAGGTGTCACGCATGAGCTGCCACTGGCCAACATTAAAATTACACAGGGGTGTACTCCTGTCCGCTTGGATCATCAATAAATCATTAAATTTCCTTTCTCTGTCATAGAGTTGTTCCAACATATGAGGCTGGAATTCCAATGTTTGGAAATGTCACATATCAGCCTATGTTGGTGGAGGCCTGGGGTGCCGCTGCAGCTTAAGGGGGGTGTGATTTGGTGGTGTAGACGGCTGGAGTGCATGCAAAGTTTCCTGGCCATCTTAGAATGTCTTGCAGATGGGTGTAAGACTTGAACAACCAGATTTTAACATGTATGCCATGCAGGGAGCATGGTCCGACCCCTCCTACGCAGCGCGGACACCAGTTCTTTCCATCGTCGTCACAATGGTTCTAATTTTCAGTTGTCACGGAGAAAAGCCAAATCGATGTCATCTTGCATGACCCGGAGCATTTCCTCTCGTGTGGGGACTTCATTCGCCCAGGGACTACTCCTGTCCACTTGGATCATCAAAAATTTTTAATGGGGCCCTTCTTGTTCATCAATTTCCCCCGTTCATAAATTTCCCCCTGTTTAAAATATTTATTCCTGTTTTATTAATTTCCCCTGTTCAATAATTTCCCCCCGTTAATTATTTATTTTCCTGTTCATCAATTTCCCTGTTCAATAATTTCCCCCTGTTAATTATATTTATTCCTGTTCATCAATTTCCCGCTGTTTATCGGGTGACCCAACCTTTCGCTACATTACCCGAACCACAACTAGTCGCGCAGGGGTAGCGACCTGGTTAGGACTCCCGCCGCAGAAAGTCCACCTGCCTTGGGGGCGGGCTCTGGTGAAAACGGGACCTACATAGACCCCGCTTCCCCGGGGTGGCCGCTTCCACTACTTGCGGGTGGTCCAGAAAGGGGCCCTACCGTGGGTTTTTACAATGGCAGAAGTGAATGCCATTTCCTGGCCAGTTTTTTTGAATGGTGCAGAGTCCAACCACTTGAAAAGGGAGGGACTGCAGTACCACCAACTTGGACAGGAGCACGGTCAGCTTCTGCACTTAGGGAAGGTGCGCCAACTGCTGTCTCTTTGGGAATCGTTCTCGGTGAACGAACTGCGGCACCATGAGTGCCGAGGAGCAGGAGTATCTGGACCGGTAGATGAATTAATAGACAGAGAGTTGTCGTCGGCAGAGGTGATGAAGCCTTGACTACCCGAAATGGGAAGCGTGCCACTGGGTGCTGCTGCTGCTGGGACAGGATGGACCACCACATCTGAAACACGTTTTGGTGACAACTGCAAAGATGTTATGAGCGGGCGTGGTGGCCAACGTTAGGGCCCTGGTCACGCTTTACTTTCTGCCCACATATTCTACAATAAGTTATTTTCAACCCTCCTCTGGTGTCTCGCAAAAAACGGGCACAACGCCGAGTAGGTGATTTTTCCACCAAAAGCTCCGCACTGACTGACTGTTTTCCCGCCGCTGACCCGGTGAGCCCCTGTTCCGCTACTTTCTGGGACTTGCAAAGTGAGTGGTCTAAATCGTGGCCGTTTGGCTCCCAACCTCGCACTGCTGCCACCCTGCTGACTCCCGGCCACACTATCTACTTACGGGCTATGCCACTGCCTGACACGCAAGCTGCCGCTCTCTTCTCCCTATGATAATGATGAACCCTTGTACACTGTTGGTCTGGGTCAGCTGATAGCATCACATGGCTTTTTAAAACCACCAGTATGCTGATGACACCCAACTTTACATCTCCGACCCAGACAATTTAAACCCCTACTGTCCAAGATCCAGATTGTCTTTTCGTCCAAATCCTCCTATTCTCCTCCCGTCTCCTAAAACTTAATGTATAGAAAACGGAATGCTTCTGGGCCGGGGACAATGGGTTAGTGCGAGGGTAGGCGACCGCGTAAGGCACCAACTTCATCCAGGGAGAAAAGGAGGCACAAGGAGGCATTTTATTGGGCTGAATTTTCCATTTTGGGGGCACTTTATGCCTTTTTTTTAACTAGGCACCTTACATTGTCCGCCTTGCTTGCTTACCCGGCTCCCAAGTGCGATTGGGGTACATCGATTAGTGTTTGCCTGTCACCGCCGTCCTCCTCAACGGTTGTCGCTGTACAAAGCCTGACCACTCCAACCATAACCCCCCATTGCAACTCTCCTCATCACTATTTGCCGCTTCGCAAGAAGAGCAGAGATTCTTCCCCACCTCTTTGCTGCCCACTGTCCTCAAATAGTTGCTCCTCACTGTATAGTGGTGCAGAGGCCACAGCACATAGTAGTTCTCTGGGTGTGGGGAAACGAACAGGACAGAGGTGGGTTGAGGACAGGTGAGGGCCCCTCACCTGCTCCCGGGCCAGCCAACTAAGGGTTGTGTCTGACAAACCCACGACTCTTGGCTGTTGTTGTCAGATGACAACTGGGAGAAAGTGTATGACCTGTGTGTATCAACACAAGGCCGGGTTTGATGACACCGGATGCGTGGCCTCGCAGGGAGACCCTTGTAGTGACGTCCCCCTTACTGTGCTGCGACCTGTGGTGGCTCCAGGAAAATGTCGCTGCCATGACTTTATCAGGCTTTCATTCCCGCTCAGTTTTTTGGTCAGTTTTGCCCCTGTAAGTGCCCAGGGAATTTTATAGTGAAGGGGATTCTAATGTGGCGGCAGTCATGTGCGTGTCATACTAAAAAACAACATGTATGAAGACCAAAACCAAGCTCCCTCTGCATATTTAAGCATGGCACAACATTCTACAGCACCCTGCAGGCTCTGTGCAGCCTGGAAATAGCTGCTTTTTTAACGCGATTCCCTCCAAATAATTTCGGGACAAAAAATTTTCTTTGGGGGGAAATTTGGTGAAGTCGACAAATCGAATTTTTGAGACATTTGCCCATCTCTAGTCACAATGTATGAACCTGTTTTTCTGCATTTCATACATACAGGCGCATTTTAAATGCCAATATGAAGTCTGGCCAGGCACCACCTTTACCCTGGTCTGGCTGTTAAAATATTCGCGGCCTGGTTTGGGGATCAAAAATCATAAAATGTGTCTTATTCTAAAAAATGTGGTGTGACGCCCCCAGAACATTCCTAATCTTTGGCACATTAAAAAGTGTCTTTGGGGCATTACAAAGGGACTTATCGTTGGCAAAAATTTTGAGTGCGCCTGTTCAATACATTCTTTTTGGCTCAAAGTACACCAGACAGCCCCATTCAATCCATTGTTGCAACATGTCAAATTTTTATATCAATGGCTGTTCAGTAATCCCACAATATTGAGAATTTACCACTTATCTGGTAGCATGGATGCCAGAATTAAAGGAATGTATTGTATACCAGAAAGCTCTATAAGGTTTCATCTTTCAGCCTGATTCAGTTTTAAACTTTGATGTACATAAGATGGACAATCCCTTTACATTTGTTTCCCCTCCAACCACGGCCGCTTTTTATTCCCGTACGTGTTTTGTATGTTACAAATTCCCTTTTGATGCTAATGAGAATCTGCACAGTGCTTCCTTTACATAAACTTACCTCCTAGTTTTGCTGTAACTTTTCTTGTCATTGGATACGATGATCCTTGGATCATTTTGTGCTGTCAGTGGAATAAAAATTGAGGATATGCTTTGTCCCCAGGTATGTGTTAGCTAATGGCATCATTTTTAACAAATTTTTTCCACACTTCAGTCCCCATTGCTATAATATTGTTATGTCCTCTTTTTCAATGATGATGCCTCAGATTCCAAAACAGAGGAGGAAATAGCTTTTCAGGCTTAAAACCCGCATACAAATTGAAGCAATTTACAAGGTCCAGTAAACCCAGGTATTATGTGCCAGTGTAATGTAGATCTGAAACTTTTCTGGCATAACTCAGGGGGATGGCGCATTGGTTTTTCACTGGGAGAGCATGTGATCATCCCCCCTCTGAATTCCCGACAATTGTTACAAAGCATTTTTCTTCATTATCAGATCCTGTCAAACACTTGGACTCGGAGACAGCAATCAGCACAGATCAGACATTCCTATCACAAATTTGCATGTTCCATAATAAATAAGAAAAATTAGAAGGTGTGAAAGCATATGCCTTAGATTCTTACAGGTCAGAGCTAGAATCCCCAGAGTGAAAACCATGAAAACATTTGAAGTGTGTTACTGAAAAATGGTAATGGCAAAAGAAAAACTCCAATAATAAACTGAAAGAAGTACAGTGCATGTATCAGAGCTGAAGGTTTCATTTAATGGCTTGTCTGGTTTAGAAAACCCCATTTTGAAATATTCTGGTGAGATTAAGAAAAAAGGCTGCTTTATTCTAAAAATGGCACTCTTGTCCATTGATTTGTATCTAGAAAAGCAGTTGAACTGTATTCACTTTAAGGGATGTTCCTATCTCACACACTTAAACCCCTTCCTAACGAAACGGTCATAATAATAAGGCTCTAAAATTTTTTCCTTCTCACCTTTTGAAAGCCAAAAAATTTTTTTATTTTTTCCGCCTACATAGATTTTTTGAGGGCTTTTATTTTGTGGGCAAGATGCACTTTCTAATGGTTTTAAATTCTAATTACCATAGAATTATACTGGGGCGAAAAAAATTCTAAATGGGTAAAATGTGAATAAAAAAGTACTTGTGCCAAAGTTTGTGAGAGATGTGTTATCTGTTTTCTACAGGTTTGGGTACGCATCCGGCAATACCAAACATGTAGGGGTTTCCGTTATGTTTTGGTACCGTAAAAAAAAACCCCAAAAATTTTCTTTTTTTTCAAACATCTTTCAGGGTTCACGCCGCGGTTCCCGCCTTTGGGCCGCGGGGTTTTGTGCCTTCCTGTCCCTTACCTGTCCGCCCGTTTGTTGCTTCCGGGGTTCCTGTGTGTGCTTCTTCCTCTTAGGGCGCAAAACCCTGCAGTTTCCTTTTTTTTATAGGTTACTGTCTATTTCTTTACCCTTACCCCTGCCTAAAAGGGGGAAGTTCCTGCCTCTCCCTTGGGTCTTTTCATTGCAGTTTTTTTGCTTGTTAGCTGCTTCCTCTTGGCTCTCCCAGCATCTCAGGTTGCTGTTGGAGCCTTTAACCCTGAGGTGGTCCAGTGTCTTTGTCATCTGAGCTCCTGGCCGTCCTTTCGTCGTTTTCTGTGTCTCCTGTATCCTGCCGTGTTCCCTGCCTGTATGTACTTCCTGTTCCTGCCGTGTTCCCGGTTTTTTCCTGATGTATTACCCTCCTTCCCTGCCGTACCCTGGGGGTGCTATGTTACGTTTAACCCTTCTGATCCTGCGTACATTTCATGTGTTCCGTATTCCCGCCGGGGTTCCGTCTTGCCCCCCCCGGCTGTCACCGCGGTAGCCATTTCAGGGGTAGTGACTGGGGGTCCCGCAGCCAAGTCTTTCCCACTTTGTGGCGGGTTGGGCGAAGACGGGGGGCCCCTTAGATCCACTCCCGGGCGGGGTCCTCCAGCTACCACCTGCCTGCGGGGATCACGAGGACCCACACCCGTGTCTGGTGGGCGTTCGCGTCGCCGTCGGCGCTGCACCGTTCACATCGTTGGGCCCATATTGTGCACCAATAACTTTTTTTTTGCTAACATTATAGACGTCAGTAAAGGGTGCTTTTTTGTGGGCTTAAGTGTACTTTTTATTGCTACCAGTTTAGAATGCATGCGATTTTTTTTTGCCATTTTTTTCCCCCAATTGTTATAGGACGGAAATGACCAAATAAACCCGAAATTTTTGTCTTTTGGAATTTTTTTAATTCTCGTGATTTTTGATTTTTTATTTTAATGATTGGATTTTTTAGACATGATGAAACAAATTTGTAACTTTTTCATTTTTTTTAATTTGTTTTATTTGTAAAAGGGCAAAAAGGGGGGGGTGATTTAAACTTTTAATATTTTTTTTTCTAACTTTAAAACTTTTTTTTTTTTTTTCTTTTAAATTTTATCCCCGGGGGTGTTCACAATGGGGGCGTGTCATTTTTTCAGCCTAATATTTATATACAACATTAGGGTATACAAAAATGGCCTTTCCCCCCTATTCCTGCCTGGGGCCGGGGTGGGGAAAAAATTTGAAAACATGGCGGCGTGGAACTCACATATATAATGTAGGTGACACTGTGGTCAATAAAGTTGGTTTTGCTATACTAAAGTAGGCCAGCCCCCTGAGTAAGCGCGTAGAAATTAATACTGGAAATTTACACAGTCGGGAATGGGCACTTAAAAGTATGTAGTAGTAAGGGGGCATACCCCAAAAAAAACGTCACACTTACAGACATGCAAAATAATAGGTCAATATGTTAATTAACAAAAAAACATTAGCAGTTCAATAAAATGTAAAAAAAAAAAACAGATCCGGATACCCCCTTTTTTTTATAGCAGAGAACAAAAAAGTCATGATATAAAAACTACCCACAAAAAGGTGGAATATTTTTACTTTTGGGTTTAAATTTCAGAATGAAAAAAAATTTCTTGTTTTTTTTTTTAAAAAAAAATTCATAACTTTAGATCAAATCCCAATGTTTTTAAAAAACTTTTTTAAAAAAATTGCTGATCTCAACAAGGAGCTTAAAGGGGTTTCCACTACAAAGATTTGTTCCAAAAGTAGGGGAAAAGTAAAGGAAGAAGTTTTTTCCAAATAATTGCTTGTTTATTTTTCCCTTGTTGAGGGGATAAAATGATTTTATTCGCTCTGTTGCACTCGGTTTCTTAGGTTACCACCCGCTCGTCCTGTGTGTTATCTGACTTCACAAACAATGTAGATAATTACTTTTTTTTTAATTTAGCTCGAAACTTCTCTGGATTTGAAAAAAAAATCTCCCGCTCTCATGCCCGAGTAATTACAGTCCCTTTGAGTACGAGAAGATATTTTAAACACCCAAAGCCTGACCAGAAAGGAGGGAGCAGAATGGGGAATGCTTTTGGCTTTGAAACAGCAGGTGAAAAAAAACCTTCATGTGAAATTACAAGGTGTTTAACCTGGGGAAATTTTTCAAAAAAATTTAGGGGCTCAATTTTAATTTTGGGGTTTATACAGTCCTCCTCATCATGCTGTTCCAATTTTTTAACATGAAACCAAGAAAACCCTTCAATTGATCAACACACCTTATCTTGTGAGGGTTCAAGCAGGAGCTCTCAGACGGAAGTGCCCGTTTTGCGAGTGTCATCAGCAGGTTACAACAGAATACAGAGAGCTGGAAGAGTCAAAAAACAAAAAATGGTGTCTTTTTGGGGTCATCACACACTGATAACCCTTCATTGTAACCAATGCCCTGCAAGGGTATAAGGCCTCAAATTCCCCAAAAAGTTTAAGGGAGGTGAAGGCAACCCAAATTTATGTCAACCTTCCTAAATGTTTAATTGGGGTGGTAGTGTGCAGATTTACCCAAAAAGGATACGATAAATCGACCGGCTGATGCAACGCTCGTCTTGACATCTCCAGCATCGTTTGGGCCCCTTATTTCGCCAGAGAGAATGACTTTCCTCTTGTTCAGACTGAGAACCATTTTTTTTTGTCTTTGCATGATGCTCCTGCCCAGAAAACTTTAGTCTGTGCCCGGTGGTGTTCCCCCGGGACCCTAAACCCGGTGTCAGACGTAGACCATGCTTATGTAAATGGTTTTCGAATGATCCTTGGATTTGGTTTGCCTCTGACCTCCCTCAAAATGCCTGGGGGTTGTGTGGATTCATCTCCAGTTCTGAGGGAAATTATTTACATTGAAGTCATCATCATGGTGTGTAAACAAAGGTTTCACTT
Organism: Phyllomedusa bahiana; assembly: GCA_025379985.1. Classification (NCBI taxonomy): domain Eukaryota; kingdom Metazoa; phylum Chordata; class Amphibia; order Anura; family Hylidae; genus Phyllomedusa; species Phyllomedusa bahiana. The sequence goes on from JAODAL010074767.1 coordinate 14,179, forward strand.
TGCCTTTCCATGACTCCCCCAGTTCTAGATCTCGTTTTTCAACTTCCGGTGACACTTGGACATTTTT
>JAODAL010074768.1:0-14245 GCA_025379985.1 Phyllomedusa bahiana
TAATAAATGTCCCTATATACAAGAATAAACTACTTTAATACTTTCCTTTATATACAAAAATTAACTAATAAAAAACTGTCCCAAATTTTGGCAAGAATATAATTTCTATAATACTCCCCCTATGTACAAAATATAAAATACCCATAAAACTGCCCCCCTTTTTACAAGAAAAAATTTCCATTTTAATTCGGCCCCCCCTAAAGTTAAAATTTTAACTAATATAATTCTGCCCCCTAGTAAAGAATATAAATATAAATAACGGCCCCCTATGTACAAGAATTTAACTACATTTAAAACTGCTCCCCATGTTCAAGAATTTTTAAAACTTAAAATTACGGGCCCCTTTGGTACAAAATATTTTAATTACCCAATAATTAAATGCCCCCTATGTACAAGAAAAATTTTTAACCCATATAATCTGCCCCCAAAAAACAAGGAAAATTTTAAATATTTAATACGCCCCCCATGTACAAGAATTTTAATACTTTTAATAAAAAGCTTTCCTTTGTACCCAAAAATATTAAATATTTTAATACTGCCCCTATGTAAAAAATATAACCACTATAAAACTGCCCCTATGTACAAAAATTTTAACCCTATTTAATTTCTTTTTCCTATGCCCCCGTGAATTTCTCTGCTAAGTAGAAAATATCAAAACTCAAATTTGGGGATGTACATTTGGGCATGATACTCGTTTTTGCCCCCCCAAGGGATGGGAATTTTTGGTTTTTTTTTTTTTTTGTCTTCTGGGCTCAGGTTTTATGATCCAGAGCGCTTTGGGGAAAGGGATCATTGTTGTGTATGGAAAAAAATATTTTAGCCGGTATCCCCCAAAACAGTGACTGGTATTTAATTTTGGATAAAACTGGGGGGTCAGAAAATATAGTGCAGGGGCTGGTATTTTAGTGATTTGGGGCAGGTATTTAAATAACGAGGGTCAAGGGGGAAAAATTTTTGTGAACCCGGGGGGGCAGGTTTATAGTAACCCCGGGATCAGGTATTAGTGCCGGGTCAGATATATAGTGGGCTGGAATCAAGGGGATATTTGTGACCAGGGAATCAGTACATAGTGACAGGATCAGTACATATTTTCCGGGTTCTGGTTTTATATGACGGGATCAGGTGTATATGAGGGGATCAGGTGTATATGATGGGATCAGGTGTATATGACGGGATCAGGTGTATATGACGGGATCAGGTATATAGTGACCGGGATCAGGTATATAGTGACTGGGATCAGGTATATAGTGACCGGGATCAGGTATATAGTGACCGGGATCAGATATATAGTGACCGGGATCAGGTATATAGTGACTGGGATCAGGTATATAGTGACTGGGATCAGGTAGATAGTGACGGGGATCAGGTAGATAGTGATGGGGATCAGGTATATATTGACTGGGATCAGATATATAGTGACTCTGATCAGGTATATATTGACTGGGATCAGGTATGTTGTGACTGGGATCAGGTATATAGTGACTGGGATCAGGTATATAGTGACTGGGATCAGATATATAGTGACTGGGATCAGATCAGGCTGCTCCGCTCCAGTCTATGTCTATGGATACAAAGTTTCATTCACCTTTTCCTTTCTGTTTTATCAGAATCTGAGGAAAAGAAAGAAGAACACGATCCGTTCTACTACGGTAAGAGGCGTTCTCTGTATACATATATATTATTCTCATATTACAATCTATTGCACATCACCTACAAGTCTAATGGTGCAGATTGTACCTATAAACTCCACCAACAGGGGCAGTATAAGGGAACGGATCTATATCTCATGGATCAATACAGTCCTGGTCATACTGGTATCTGGTGGGGCTATGGAGTCCCCTCTGGTCTATCCGTGTTCCTGTAGCTGTGGTCCAGCGCTGGCCTCAGGTGGTAGCCCAAATTAAGGTGCAAGAGCAGAGACCCCAGTGTTTACGAGGAAGGACCACAGGTGCTCAGTGTCTAACTGTAACATGAATGTAACACCTCTGCTTGCTGTCAGTGAATGGAAACCTATTCACTGACAGCAAGAGAAGGTCTTCAACTTAGTGACAGAGAGAAACACAAATGCTGCAGAAGGTTTCATTCTATGGGAATTTGTACAGACAGACTTCTGCCGTTTAACCCCTTCACGGGTGTCAAACTGCGGCCCTCCAGCTGTTGGGAAACTACAACTCCCATCATGCATTTGTATAATCTATAACAGTGGGCATGATGGGAGTTGTAGTTTCCCAACAGCTGGAGGGCCACCAGTTTGACACCCCTGCCTTAGATGAACATATATGGTATCGACGCAATCGTCGTGATTCATAATCAATGTTATTTGATGCCCACAGTAAATTATGTAAATTTTCTAACCCCTCTTTTAAATAAAATTCAATTAAGAATTTTGATTTCCACCAAAATGGTTTTCTTAATAATATTATTTTATAAAAAACTCTATATTTGCTGTACATGTAATGATGTTTAGAAGAAAGGTGAAAAAACTGGATTAATCAGTTGTATCGACCCCAAAACTGGGCTACGGGAAAATGCAACTCATCCAGCAAAACAACAAAAGCAAAGGGAAAATCTTGGCAAAACCAAAAAAAAATGCATTTCTGCAAAACAAATATAGGACCAGTCCCCAAGGGGTTAAAGAGGGAAGCCATGAATAAACTTCCCTGCACCCCTTTAGCGGCTGAATGTACCGGGGTCAGATATTTGTACAATGAAAACAAGTTCAAATCATTCTTCTCATGAATCATTCCCTCTCAGGAGGCCGAGAATATAACCCACATCTGTAAAAACCAGAGCAAGGAAACTTCTGCCAGAGGCGATGACTCTAGAAATACAAAAATACATTTCATTTTGTGAAAGACGCTGCCCCCGACCCTCAGCTTCATTCTGTGAGGAGCAAAGCCACTTAGTACAGGACTGATGAAATAATCAAACTGCAATGCTGGATAGTGTGTACTGGAATATAACCACTAAAATACTGCCCTCTATGTACAAGAATATAACTACTATAATACTGCCCCCTATGTACAAGAATATAACTACTATAATACTGCCTCCCATGTACAAGAAAATAACTACTATAATACTGTCCTCTATGTAAAAGAAAATAACTACTATAATACTGCTTCTATGTACAAGAATATAACTACTATAATACTGCCCCTATGTAAAGAATATAATACTATAATACTGCTCCCTATGTACAAGAATATAACTACTATAATACTGCCCCTATGTACAAGATATAACTTACTATAATACTACCATGTTTTACAAGAATATAAACCCACTATAACACTGCCCCTATGTACAAGAGTATAACTACTATAATATGCCTCCTATGTACAAGAATAACTACTTAATACTGCCCCCCCATGTAGCAAGAATATAACTAAATATAATATGCTCCTATTTACAAGAATATAACTACTAAAAATACTGCCCATTTACAAGAATTAAAATACTATAATACTGCCGCCTATGTACAAGAATTAAACTACTATAATACAGCCTCTATGTACAAGAATATAACTACTATAATAATGCTCCTATGTACAGGAATATAACTACTATAATACTGCCCCTAAGTACAAAGAATATAACTAAATATTAAAACTGCACCCATGTACCCAAAAAATATAAACTATAAAAATACTGCCCCTATGTACAGAAGAATATAACTACTATAATACTGCCCCCAATGTACAAGAATATAACTACTATAATACTGCTCCTATGTAAAAGGAATATAACTACTATAATATGCCCTATGTACAAGAATATAACTTTCTATATACTCCTCCTATGTACAAGAATTTTAACTACGATAATACTGACCCGATGTACAAGAATATAACTACGATAATACTGACCCTATGTACAAGAATATAAATACTATAATACTCCCCCCTATGTAAAAAGAATAACCTAATATAATACTGTCCTCTATGTACAAGAATATAACTACTATAAATACTGCCCCCTATGTACAAGAATATAAATATAATAATGCCTGTATAACAAGAATATAATACTATAACACTCCTCCTATTTTACAAGATATAAATACTATAATATGTACTGCGCTATGTAAAGAATATTAACTACTATATATGCTCCTATATACCAGAATATTTAAATACTATAATAATGCTCCTATGTACAAGAATATAACTACTATAATATGCTCCTATGTACCAGAAATATAACTACTATAATACTGCTTCCTATGTACAAAAATATAATTACTATAATACTGCCCCTAGGTACAAGAATATAACTACTATAATACTGCTCCCTATGTACAAGAACATAACTAATATAATACTGTCCCCTATGTACAAGAAAATAACTACAATAATACTGCCCCTATGTACAAGACTATAGCTACTATAATACTGCCCCTATGTACAAGAGTATAACTACAATAATTAATTTTCCCTATGTACAAGAATATAACTACTATAATACTGCCTCCCATTTGTACAAGAATATAACTACTATAAATACTGCTCCTTATGTACAAGAATATAAATACTATAATACTGCCTCCTATGTACAAGAATATTAACTACTATAATACTGCCTCCTATGTACAAGAATATAACTACTATAATATGCCCTATGTTTCAAGATATATAACTACTATAATACTGCCCCTATGTAAAGAATATAACTACTAAATTTTGCCCTCTATGTACAAGAATTAACTACTATAATACTGTCTCTATGTCAAGAATATAACTACTATAATACTGCCTCCATGTACAAAAATATTTAACTACTATAATACTGCTCCCTATGTACAGGAAATTAACTACTATAATACTGCCCCTATGTACAAGAATATAACTCTATAATACTGCTTTCCCATGTACAAGAATATAACTGCTATAAATACTGCCCCCTATATAAAAAGAATATATCTACTATAAAACTGCACCTATGTACAAGAATATAACTACATAATACTGCCCCTATGTACAAAAATATAACTACTAGAATATTTCCCTATGTACAAGAAAAATAACTACTATATACTGCCCCTATGTACAAGAATATATCTAATAATACTGCCTCCTATGTACAAGAATATAACTACTATAATACTGCCCCCTAAGTACAAGAATATAACTACTATAATGCTGCTCCTATGTACAATAATATAAGTACTATAATACTGCTCCCTATGTACAAGAATTATAAATATAATACTGCCCTATGTACAAGAATATAACTACATAATACTGCCCTCTATGTACAAGAATATAACTACTATAATACTGCCCAATATATACAAGAATATAACTACTATAATACTGCCTCCTATGTACATGAGCACTCTCTTCCTTATCTCCTGCATTCCTGATTCTCGTTCCTCTCTCTCTCCAGACTATAAGACCCTGCGGATCGGGGGCCTGGTTGTGGCCGGCGTTCTCTTCATTTTGGGAATCCTCATCATCCTCAGTGAGTGACCTTGTGTCTGATGCCCGGGGTCAGGGGTCAGGGGTCGTGTGGATCTCAGTGTCTGTCACCTGAGGGTCAGCAGTGACTTTCATCACTTGTCATAAAGCAGTGTTACTATCCTGTATATTTCACCCAACATTAACTCCTGTAAGAATCACATTGACCGAGCAGCAGCTTTATGGGAGGACGGAACCTTCACTGTATAATCGAGCACATACCCGCACCCTCCGAAAATCACATAGAAAGTGCCTCGAGTTATTATAGTATATTAGAGTCGTCTTATTATCCATATGGGGCAGCGTCATCAGAGTCGTCTCATCATCATTAGAGGGAGGGGTCAGCAGAGTCATCTCATCATTAGAGGGCAGGGTCAGCAGAGTCATCTCATTATCATTAGAGGGCAGGATCTGCAGAATCATCTCGTTATCAATAGAGGGCAGGGTCAGCAGAGTCATCTCATTATCATTAAAAGGGGGAAAGGGGCAGCTAGTCATTCAAATTTTCATTAGAGGGGAGGATTGCAGAATCAAACTCGTTATCAATAGAGGGCAGGGTCAGCAGAGTCATCTCATTATCATTAGATTGAGGGTCAGCAGAATCATCTCATTATCATTAGAGAGCAGGTTCAGCAGAGTCATCTCATTTGGTCTCATCACCAAATTTTCATTAGAGGGCAGGGTCAGCAGAGTCATCTTATTATCATCAGAGCACAGGGTCAGCAGAGTCATCTCATTATCATTAGAGGTCAGTTTCAGCAGAGTCATCTTTTTTTCATTAGAGGGCAGTGTCTGCAGAGTCATCTCATTTTCATTAGAGGGCAGGGTCAGCAGAGTCATCTCATTTTCATTAGAGGGCAGGTTCAGCAGAGTCATCGCATTTCCAGTAGAGGGCAGGGTCAGCAGAGTCATCTCACTACTATTAGAGGGCAGGGTCAGCAGAGTATTGTCATTATCATAAGAGGGCGGGCTCAGCAGAGTCATCTCATTTTCATTAGAGGGCAAGGTCAGCAGAGTCATCTCATTTTTATTAGAGGAAAGGGTCAGTAGAGTCATCTCATTATCTTTAGAGGGCAGGGTCAGCAGAGTCATCTCATTACTATTAGAGAGCAGGGTCAGCCGAGTCATCTCATTATCATAAGAGGGCGGGCTCAGCAGAGTCATCTCATTACTATTAGAGGGTGGGGTCAGCAGAGTCATCTTATTATCATCAGAGCACAGGGTCAGCAGAGTCATCTCATTTTCATTAGACAGCAGGGTCAGCACAATTATCTCATTATCTTAAGAGGGCAGTAGAGTCATCTTATTATTAATAGGGGGAAGGGTCAGCAGAGTCTTCTCATTATCATTAGAGCACAGAGTCAGCAAAGTCATCTCATCATCTTAAGAGGGCAGCAGAGTCATCTTATTATTAATAGAGGGAAGGGTCAGCAGAGTCTTCTCATTATCATTAGAGCACAGGGTCAGCAAAGTCATCTCATTATTATTAGAGCAAGGGGTCAGCAAAGTCATCTCATTATCATGAGACAGCAGGGTCAGCAGAGTCATCTCATTATCATTAGAGAACAGGGTCAGCAGTGTCATCTCATTATCATTAGAGGGCAGGGTCAGCAGAAACACAGCACAATCATCTCATTATCATTAAAGGGAGAGGTCAGCAGAGTCATCTCATTATCATTAGAGAGCAGGGTCAGCAAAGTCATCTCATTATCATTAAATAGCAAGGTCAGCAGAGTCATCTCATTATCATTAGAGGGAGGAGTCAGCAGAGTCATCTCATTATCATTAGAGGGCAGGGTCAGCATAGTCATCTCATCATTAGAGGGAGGAGTCAGCAGTGTCATCTCATTATCATTAGAGGGCGGGGTCAGCAAAATCATCTTATTATTAATAGAGGGAAGGGTCAGCAGAGTCTTCTCATTATCATTAGAGCACAGGGTCAGCAACGTCATCTCATTATTATTAGAGCAAGGTGTCAGCAAAGTCATCTCATTATCATTAGACAGCAGGGTCAGTAGTGTCATCTCATTATCTTTAGAGAGCAGGGTCAGCAGAGTCATCTCAATATCATTAGAGAGCAGGGTCAGCAGTGTCATCTCATTATCATTAGAGAGCAGGGTCAGCAGAAACACAGCAGAATCATCTCATTATCATTAAAGGGAGAGGTCAGCACAGTCATCTCATTATCATTAGAGAGCAGGGTCAGCAGAGTCATCTCATTATCATTAGAGGGCAGGGTCAGCAGAGTCATCTCATTATCATTAGAGGGAGGAGTCAGCAGAGTCATCTTATCATTAGAGATCAGGGTCAGCAGAGTCATCTTATTTTCATTAGAGGGAGGGGTCAGCAGAGTCATCTCATCATTAGAAGGTAGGGTCAGTAGAGACATCTCATTAATATTAGAATGTAGGGTCAGCAGAGTCATCTCCATATCATTAGAGGATCGGGTAAGCAGAGTAATTTCTCAAAAAGGCATGGTCAGCAGAGTCATCTGAATAAAATTAGAGATCAGGGTCAGCAGAGTCATCTTATTATCATTAGAGCGTGAGGTCAGTAGAGTAATCTCATTGGATTGCTGGGTCTATTGTATGTCTTAGGGCAAGGCTCAGTTTGCTTTTTGCTGCTCTCCTATCACCTCTTGGTGTCTGGGGGGAGGGGCAGGATGGCTCACCCTGGATCTGTAATCTATGCCATAAATCTGTCAATTGCCTCTGATTCTTTGCAGCGCCATAAAGCACACACATTTATAAAGACAATACAGGATGAAGTCTATAACTTTCCAATATGTCCGCCCCCGGGGAAATATTTTAAAATTATTTTCTTTGATTTACATTTATTTTCAGAACCTGAGATGATACCAAAACTTTCTATATTTTTTTCCCCCATTAGGCAGAAAATGTCGCTGTAAATTCAATCAACATCAAAGGTAAAACATCTCCGACAACTTTATTAAAGGGAAACTCTGGGCTCAAAGTAACAGTGTTTGCCCTAAATCTTCCTAAACCTTAACTTACCTGATTGCTGTCCTTATGGGGACCCCTCACCGTCCTTTACCGGACCACAGCCGAAGCCTGTGCTGACCCTGGGAACATGATAACCAAACAACACTGGAATTTGCCACCTCCAAGACCATTTAAGAAACTGTATCATCCCAACAACAATGGCTACCCCCCTACCAGGGGGCACGGACCAGTGCTGCTGAGTCGTCATGTTGCCGTGGTCGGCACAGGCTTCAGCTGCAAAGGAGGAATCTCTGAAATAATGTCATTCAAGGAACTGAAACTTTTTGGAAACATTTCTGTGACCTAAAGCTGAAATTGAAGTTTTTGGGTTGTAGTTACCCTTTCAATGACTTTACATTCGACGCCCCTCACTCTCCCACCAGGACTCAGAGGTCCTCATTCCAACCCTGATGTGTGATCTGTAACAGTAGAATGTTGCCCCAGTTTTTGCACCACCTGTTGTTCAGTTTGTTGGTTCAATAGAAATAAAAAATGTATTTAAATTTTTTTTTTTCTATTTCTAGAACGGGAGAACCTATAGAGGAGGAAGGATCGTTGCGAGCATCCATCAGACGTATGTATGACCCTGACACCTTACCTTAGTTCAGTCATTCAATTTAAAGAGGAATGAAAGGGAGCAGAAGTTACTTTGGACTTCTGTGATTTATTTGCAGGGGTCTTAAGAAGGGTTCTTATCCCTTAGTCACGGCCTCCACCACAAGCTCAGCTGGGCTCATACCCTTATATGGGGCAGATAGTGAGAGGAGACATTAGAAGTTACCTAATACTTCTGTGTTTTATGTGCTGGGATTTAATAAGAGTTCTTGCCCCTTTAAATAGTCACAGTCTCCACCAAGCTCAGCTGGGCTCATACTCCTATAGGGGGCAGATAGTGAGAGGAGACATTAGAAGTTACCTAAGACTTCTGTGATTTATTCTATGGGGTTTAGTAAGGATTCTTGGCCTTAAAATAGTATTGACCTCTACCACAGCTCAGCTGGGCTCATACTCTTGTATTGGGGCAGATAGCGAGGGGAAATATTAGATGGTACCTAAAACTTCTGTGATTTATGTGCCGAAATTTAATAAGGGTTCATGCCCCTTTTAACAAGTCACAGCCTCCACCACAAGCTCAGCTGGGCTCATACCTTATATGGGGCAGATAGTGAGAGGAGACATTAGAAGTTACCTAATACTTCTGTTTTTATGTGCTGGGATTTAATAAGAGTTCTTGCCCCTTTAAATAGCCACAGCCTCCACCACAAGCTCAGCTGGGCTCATACTCCTATAGGGGGCAGATAGTGAGAGGAGACATGAGAAGTTGCCTAAGACTTCTGTGAATGGTTTTCTGAAGTTTAATAAGGGGTTTTGTCTCTTTAAATAGTCTTGGCCTCCACCACAAGCACAGCTGGGCCTTTTCTCTTGTATGGGGCATAGAGTGAAAGGAGACCATAAAAATTACATAGGGATTCTGTGATTCATTAGCTGGGATTTAATAAGGATTCTTGTCTCTTTAAATAGTCACAGCCTCCACCAAAAGCTCAGCTGGGCTCATACGCATGTATAGGACAGATAGCTAAGGGAGATGTTAGAAGCTACCTAAGATTTCTGTGTTTTAGGTGCGGGGATTAAATAAGGGTTGTGGCCCCTTTAAATAGTCACGGCCTCCACCACAAGCTCAGCTGGGTTCATCCTCTTATATGGGGTGGAGAGTGAGGGGAGATATTAGAAGTTGCCTAAGACTTCTGTGAATTGTTTTCTGAAGTTTAATAAGGGGTTTTGTCTCTTTAAATAGTCACAGCCTCTACCACAGCTCAGCTGGGCTCATGGGGCAGATAGTGAGGGGAGACATTAGAAGTTACCTAATACTTCTGTGATTTATTCTATGGGGTTTAATAAGGATTCTTGGCCTTAAAATAGTATTGACCTCTACCACAGCTCAGCTGGGCTCATACTCGTGTATGGGGCAGATAGAGAGGGGAGACCTTAGAAGTTACCTAAGATTTTTGTGTTTTAGTTGCTGGGGTTTAATAAGGATTCTTGTCCCTTTAAATAGTCACAGCCTCCACCACAAGCTCAGCTGGGCTCATACTCTTGCACGGTGCAAATTGACAGTTTCTAATAATTTTTTACCATTTTTTCTCTTTCAGGTTTATCCAGCAGAAGATTATAGTTTCCAGTGTGGTGAGTGGAGCTCAGACTATGATCCTTCCTAAGGTTACACCCAAATAAGTGTGAGAATGACTTAAAACCTAAAGGGGTTGTCTCGCTAGAAAGATTAGGTTTCAACATGTTGGGAACACTAAATAAAGATGTTTTCCAAATATATTGCGTTGTTTTTTTGTTAAGGAGCTAAAAGTGATTTTATCACATTCTGAGGGTTTTCTAGTTTCCGAAGTGACCAACCTGTGTACTTCTCCCCCCTGCTGTTTGTTCTATCTGATAGCAGGGAGTCATCACACAGGTCGCGGCAGCACAGAACTGTGGGCAGTGAGAACTTGTGTTATCTGATCTTTCAGACAAAAGACAGTCATTACTGCTGTTCACTTAAACCCAGAAGCTTCTCTGGTCCTGACAGCAGGAGATTTATCTAATTAGCAGAAGTCTGAATACACGGAACTCATATGCTAATTACAGACAGCTTGACCAGGAAGTGACAGAGCAAAGCTGCATTATTTCATTCATGCATCCTATGAAACTTTGAGATGAGACAACCCCTTTAAACACTTGCTGAGGGAATATTGATTTATATGCGATATACCTTGCTGCGAACCATAAATGAACACTATGGACAAGCTTAATACACTGTTATACCTAGTCCAGCGCCTGAGGGGGCGGAGCATGTTACAGGAAGCTAAAGAACAATAGAGAGTTCCTGTGTCATGCCCCGCCCCCTTAGACCCTGCTCTAGTTATGACACAACAAGGCTTGTGCCCAGAGTGCCCCTTTAATCCACACTTTGAGGATCCTTGGTGAAAGCAGTTGCACCCACTGCCTTGGTTTTGTTAGATCGATGCCGGGGTCCTTCGGGTGGAATACTCCTTTAAAATGTAACAAGTTTTACAATTAGTTACTTTTTATTTCTTTTTTTGCAGATTCACAGTCTCCTCTACATTTGGCCACTGTGCTCCTATATACATGTGCTTTCGGTGGCGTATGGGGGACTTTCTTAAGAAGACCGGGAGGGGTGATGGGGCTCCCCCAGGACTATGTCATGTGACCACATTTCAGCAGAGGAGGAGTTTATGGATGGTTTTTGAAGATATGTGGTCATGTGACACTAATATTGGTCGGGGATGGGGGAAGGGTAAGTTCCATGATTAGGGACGGGTGCGCTCCGTGATGGGGGACGGGTGCGCTCCGTGATGGGGGACGGGTGCGCTCCGTGATGGGGGACGGTTTTGCGGGGCCGTGATTTGGGGGGGGGGTTCGCTCCCGTGATGGGGGACGGGTGCGCTCCGTGATGGGGGACGGGTGCGCTCCATGATGGGGGACGGGTGCGCTCCATGATGGGGGACGGGTGCGCTCCATGATGGGGGGCGGGTGCGCTCCATGATGGGGGGCGGGTGCGCTCCATGATGCCATACACCAGTCTACATTAGATGCAGAAGATCAAGAGCACCAACGTTGAACCTTCTGAGCGCGCTATGTCATCACAACCACCTCAGTGCCCCAAGAATCCACCCTAAAGCCCCCCATACGTGATACACCCTATGGTCTACACTCCGACAGCAGAGCCCGCATTCCCCTATGGAAGGTCTCACCGACGCATTTTGGCCATTGCTGACCAAGTAATAAGCTTTGCCCATCCCCTCCCACCACCTCCCCCTGTGCGTTGTGATCTTATTACGGTTCTGTCTATTATAAAACAAATTGTGACATATTGTATATAATGAGAATCGATTGGGATTAATATATAAATAATATATCATTCTTACACATCTGTATATATACAATCTAGGAAGATAACACAGAAGCCCCCCGTCCTGGACCCTTCAGACCAAACACTTCAGATCCGGAGAGTCCGGCTTTACTGTTCACCACAAACCTGTTGGAATAAAAGAGACTTTTTGGAATATTTCTGGTTGTTGTTTCTTGGGTGATAAAGGGTTAACTCCGATCGAAAAGAGATCAAAAAGGGGGGTTCACACATTCAGGAGGCGGAGAATGCACAGTATGGAAGCATACTGTAAGCACTATTATACAGGTACTGTATGGCAATATACTGTAATCACTATTATACGGGCAGTGTATGGCAATATACTGTAAGTGGTACTATATGGGCACTGTATGGCAATATACTGTAAGCACTATTATATGGGCACTGCATTGGAGTATACTGTAAGCACTATTATATGGGCACTGTATGGCAGTATACTGTAAGCACTATTATATGGGCACTGCATGGGAGTATACTGTAAGCGCTATTATACAGGAATGGTATGGGAGTATACTGTTAGCATTATTATACAGGCACTGTATGGCAGTATACTGTAAGCACTATTATACAGGCACTGTATGGCAGCATACTGTAAGCACTATTATACGGGCAGTGTATGGCAGTATACTGTAATTATTATTATATGGGCACTGTATGGGACTATACTGTAAGCACTATTATATAGGCAGTGTATGGCAATATACTGTACTGTAAGCATTAATATACGGGCACTGTGTGGGAGTATACTGTAGGCACTATTATGTAAACATTGTATTGCAATATACTGTAAGAAGTATTATGTGGGTACTGAAATGCAGTGTATTGTGGTCACTGTATGGCACTATAAGGTAAGCGTTGTATTGCAGTATAATGAAAGCAATGAAAAAACAAACAAATACGGGTTTGCTCACCTAAAATAGAGGCCCCCGGGCAGGACAGAGCAGGTACATCCACCGCCTCGTGGTTCACCAAAGATAAGAAAATCCAAGTACCGCTGCGATATCCGTAACCTCAATACTTTAAAATTTTAACATACTTTATTGAAGACAAAAATAAAACCTATGCACATATGTCTCAAAACCCATGCATGGAGGAGCAGAAAGAGCATGCGGCTGACAGCAGCTGACGCGTTTCGGAACCAGGTGTTCCTTAGTCGTAGCTAAATTGCAGATGACGTGTGCTGATTAAATACGCCTAGCAGAAAGTCACATGACTTAAAACCTCCAAAGAGAGGCTTATGTTTCCAAAAAATGTATAAATCAATAAAAAATCCTAAACACACATAAATACATCCATATATCAAAGAGGTTATGAAAAGACTAATAATAGCACATCATGTCCTGTTTAATATTAAGTCCCTTAGGGATCCTAGTGTCAAGATCAAAAATCCCTTTTAGTAATGACCAAACTTTAAAATTTCCATTGTACTTTAATCATATAACGATTTAAAACTTAGACAACATTCTATGAAGTATAGAAAAAGTGCAGGTACTTATCAAACGATCGTAAAGTCCGTTTTCGTGCAAGGTATAGCGATGAGAATAAGCTGGAGGACGCGAGCCGCCCGCACACCTGTGCGACGTTTCGAAGACCGCCCTTTTTTCCTCAAGCAGTAAGGTAAGTGAATCCCTTATATCCGTTTCTACTTACACAGATAAACATAAATATTTACAAAGCTACAACATTTTATAAAAACACTCTCATTTCAAGTTTCTCATTTAATCCTTTCGGGCTCCGGGCATCGAGCTTGACTATCCAAAATATGTCACTTTTGATTAAGTACTCACTAGTTGTTATAAACCTAATAATTTTTTTTTAAAAATTTTTTTTGAACAATTTTTTTT
>JAODAL010074769.1:0-14245 GCA_025379985.1 Phyllomedusa bahiana
ACTTCCTAATTAGGGCCCCATTCAAGCAACACTCATGCAGTATGTCCTCTCTTCTGCACTTACACTTTGATATTGTACAGCAGTGTCCCTCAACTCCAGACAGGTCAAGTTTTCATGATATCCCATTGAAAGTGCTGACAATGGCTATATAATCTGTGCAATACTAAGGAAATCTGTAAAACTTGACCTGTTGGTGGGCCTTGAGGAGTGGAGTTGAAGAACGTTGCTGTGCAGCTTTTGTGTTCTGCCGGCTATGAAGACTTTAGCGCTTTCCTCTGTCTTCACATGCTGTTTACTACCTTCTGTCCTTTTCCTGCTGGTATCTCTAGCACTGAAGAAAGGATGTGGAAAGCAGAAAGAGCATATTATCCACCAAAACATTTTTTAAAGTTGCTTGATATTATACTTAGGAAGCAAATGAACAGTAAACATTGTCAGTGGAAATGTGTCTGTAGCCCTTAAATGTATGGATGTGCAGAGTACCTGGAGCTGTATATAAAAAAAACATTGATTCGGCACTGTAAAGATATATTGAAAATTAGCACAAAGCATAAAATGATGTTAAAGAATGGACATTTAGGGCCACATGTATGAAACTGTTTAGGTTTAAAACTCACTCTTTTGCCCATAGTAACCTACGGGCACAAAAGTGAGTTTTAGACCTAAACAGGTTCAAACATGTGGCTCTTAGTAGATAAACTAAGGAAGGAGCACAAATGTATTTTATTTTTTTTATCAATGATCAACACTGAAATGTTATACATAAAAACAACATGGAGATAAGATTAAAATACACTGTAGGCTTGGGCCTCTTTCACATCATGTTTCCTGCCATTAGGATTTCTTGAGAAAGGCAGTAATGGGACATAGAGCAAATGTCCAAAAGAGACTATGTTTGCTCTAAAGATTCCTATCAGTATATGCTTTATGTGCATGATACAAAAACTTGGTCTAACATAATTTTATATCTAGCATATAAATTGCATAGGGACATCAAATAGAGCTGCTGCGGCCCCACCATGACATCTGTCAGAATCCTTGTTTTTAAGGTATCCCAATGGACACCTGTAATGTAGACAGGAAACATGATGTCAACAGGGCTTTAACTGTACAAAACTTGTTTAGAGAATCTTGATGATGTATTGTAGCATTACTCTCTAAGAGTATGATGTTGAATGATGGGAAATTGTCTCATTATTTCTACCTGTTGAGTATATTCGCCATGCTAGTTACCACTCACCAAGATAGACACATCAACTGCACCAACTCAGATTTCACCTTCATCTTAATCTTATTGTTTACCCTAAGTATCTGATATAATTTTTCACAAACCATAATATCTCATAACAAAAAATTCTTTACATGAACCCTTATTTGCATATACTTGAAATAATGCATTGATTTTAAATAAACTTTTAGATGTGCAGTGATATTACTGTATAAATCTGCATTATCTTCATGAGCTGTAAGGACATGTCCTGATGGCACTGGTTTTCAGTTGGATTTAAAGACAGTTTTCGGATTTGAAACCAAATGTCAACCAACTGCATAGACTTTTATAGAAAATCTGCACAGTAGTTTACAATGCACGGATTTTCTGCCAATAAAACTTAGAACATGTCAGTGTGAAGGGGAATGGCTTGAATCTGCAAACCGTAGACAAAAGCTGTCCCCTACGTTCCAAAAAAAGACAAAATACCGGGCAGAAATTCCGACCGGTATTTTGTCAGTGCCTTGTGCATGCATCCTAGTTGAGGAAGAAAAATTGCATTTTATGCGGATTTTTACAAACCAAAATACAATACACTGGAAATTAGACCAAACATGTTTTCAGAGTTGTCATAGCCAAAATCTGGTAATACTCAGCTAGACTTTTACTATGGAGTCACCAAAATGGTGTGACCTATTGTGAAAAGGGTTGTCACATCTGGCTATTTTTACTCTTAACAGCCTCTTGAAGTTCACACTTCCAGTGCAGGCTGGGGGTAGGTGTACAGCAGTAACTGACATCACAGCCCTGCTAGCACCTATCCCTAGTTGAGTTTGTTGAAGTGATATGACTGATGGAAGAGTTATGAAAACAATTACACTGTCAAAGCAGGATTTCGGGACATGTATGTGACCTAGAAGACCTGAATTTGTCATGAGAGAGAGCGTCTATTTAGAGTGAAAAATGTACATGCTGCCAAGACACACTGTTACATGCAGAGTGACTCTATGATATACGACGACAACTATAAGGGTTACAATGTTTTGAACTTTGGACTTTCAGGGTCTATATCTCACCATCCACTACAGCTTTGAATATGAGACTACCATCATTTTATCTTGGCTATCTCATACAGAAATTTGACGCAGCTATTTAGCATATGCTTAGTTCTGCAGATTGTTGTCATGTAACTGTATTGTTACTGTTTTGCTCCTGGTGGTGGAACAATCTTTTTCTGCTTGTATACTACAAGCTACAACCTGTTCTTACATTCCCCAATAGCTCAGTGGGTTATTAGGTTGATTCCCAAGCAAAAGGTCACTGGTTCGAATCGGTGGAGCAGCCATGAAAAAGATTTCTCAAGAAAAGAGAAACCGCATCATCCAGCTCATCAATAGCATCTCTCAGCGAAGAAAATTGCCAAACTTCATCATGTGAACCCATGACAGTTAAAAGAATATGAAATGACGTCTGTCTATTCATTCAAAAGCCAAGAGGTGGACGGCAGGCAAAATATCAGAGTCAACAAGCCGGCTCATTACATGGTCTGTCAGTTCTAATCTGACAAACACAGCAGCGGAGGTGGCTTGTATGCTTCATAATAGTGAGATCACAAACATCCATGCAAGCACCATGTGACACGCATTACATAAGTCTGGAATGGTGGCCCAAAAAAGGTGACTAAGCCACGACTTAAATATCGCTATAAGAAGAGTTGGCTCAAGTTTGCAAAAAAGTACGAAAAGTGGACAGTAGAAGATTACAAATGGGTGATTTGGAGTGATTAGATGAATGTTAATAGACTAGGTTCTGTTGGGTGCAAGTGGGTCTGGAAGAATCAAGGGGATTAACAGTTCGAGAAATTAATGGAACTGTCAAGTTCGGGGAGGAAGCCTGATGATATAGGGTTGTTTCACAGCCATAGGCATTGGATACTTGACCGGGATTAATGGTGGTCTAATTCTGAGCTATGTGTGAGTATCCTTCAAGATGAATTACTTTGTACAATTGAGTACTATGGGTATAAAAAGGACAACATAGTGTTCCAGCAGGACAAGGACCCAAAGCATTTGTTGAGATTGGTGAAGAAATGGTTCACTGACAATGAAGTAGAAGTGCTGGAATGCCCACCACAATTCCCAAACTTCCACCCAATCGAACATTGGTAGGTAGAGTTGAAGGAAACAAATGTATTCGTACCCACGTGGGAACACATAGAAAAGACCTGGGATCAGATTTCGGTTGAGACATGGTTGAATTTGATCGAGGCAGTGTTAAAAGGCAAAGGTGAATTTACAAAATACTAACAAAATAATACAAATTAAAATGTAGACTTCTAGGAGCAATACTATAACAATGCAGTTACATGACAAGAATATGCATAACTAAGCAAATGCTAAATGGTCGCAAGTCAAATTTATGTATGATAGCCAAGATGATTCTTTAAAATCATGGTAGCCTCGCATTTAAAGAGAACCTGTCACCTAGTTTTTGCCCCCCTGGTTGAGGATAGCACAAGCCAGGTCAAAAACCTGCTTTTTTCCCAGCGCCGTGTTCCCTTATTCTGTAAGATGCTGTAGTTTTCGAGTATTTAGTGATCAAATCTGCAGTTTTCAGCCACAAGAGTCATTCGAAGAGTCCTTCAGAGTGTCAGTTTTTTTCAAACCCCGCCCACCTGATTCTAGCCCCGCCCACCTCAACTGACAAACCTATTACTTTGAATAGGTAGAAACATGTGAATAACTGTCAGTGGGCGGAGCTAGCCTTTGGTGGGTGGAGCTAACACCTGCTCCTGAATAGGATTTAAGGGGTAAATGCTCTAAAGCTGCTGCATCTTACAGAATAAGGGACACAAGTGCTGGAAAACAGCAGTCTGACACTAGCTTGTGCTGCCCTCAGCAAGGGGGGCATAACCTATGTGACAGGTTCCCTTTAAAGCTGTAGTGGATTATGAGATATGGAGTCTGAAAATCAAACATTCCAAACATTATTACCATTTTGCTTGTCAGTGTAATTACACATAAATATGCTTTGCAGACCTGACAGGAAGATGATCAGCTGCTCCAAGGTCAGTAACTCTAAAGGTTAAAGTTTTTCTCAGTAGAAAAATAAGATCAGCTCATTTCTGCTGATAAGACACAGCAGATATCATTAGCCGGGCCCATGTAAGACCAGACAGAGGTAGTCGGTTAGTTTGTGTAAACAAACAAACCGCTCTAAATCTGAAATTAAGCAAGATCAGAAAAACTATTTTTTAGGTAGTAGTCTTTATTTTGCTTAAATGTATAAAGCTAATTATTGAAATGCGAATACCTATTTAATGTTTTAAAATGTTGTCAGAGATTTCACTTCATAATATTGTACAGTATATTCTGTAGCCCATATTTAAATATTATTTTGCCTCATGCATACAAAATGTATGACTTCCAGGATTTATATCATCCTATATAGCAGATCGTGTATAATGTACATATTTATTAGCATTTAAAATGGCAAAATTAGGACATTTCAGCCTTGCCTCAAGAAATTCCAGGCACAGCTCCAAAACATCTGGGAATGCTCCCAAAATGCCTACTTTAGGAAAGTTTTACATAAAGCCTATCCCTTTTTCAGTCTGGTTCATGGGATTGTCCTGCCAAAATCAGGAGTTTTAGCAAGTAAAATAAAATATAACATTTACTCAACATTTAATCAAAAGCTGAATATCTGTTTTTCTTGTTATTGGTTTATATTATTTCATATATCTCTGCAGGTTTTAAAATGTTTTTGGGATTCACAGAAAAAAAAAATTCAAACAGCTTAATACGTATAAGTAAACATTGTATATAGGCGACAAGGTGTCCTGTATAAGCCATATATAAATCTTATAAATATGGCTGATTTTTTTTCTGTTAACTTCTATGCAATACCATAAACATATAAATTATCTACATAATGGGCTATTATGAAAAACTATTATGCCCTTCAATTAGTGAGGGGATATGCACATTATGGGCGTCATGTATGAATGTTGGGGCTGACAGGCCAGTTCTAAATAGCTTTAAGGCAGTGTAGAATGTGCCAGAATGTATGATCCTGTTGTTCTGCAGTTCATACATATAGGTGCATTGTAATGCTAATACGACAAGTCTGGATCAGGCAGACCACCTGTTCTAACTGTTCTGTGCCTAGGTTTGGCGTCAAAGAATCATAAATGTGTCCACTTCTAAGAATGTGGTGCAACACGCCCAAACGCCCAGATCTTTGGGGGCAAAAAGTTGTCTTTGGCACATTACAAAGGCTCTTATTGTGCCAAAGTTTGGAGTGCACCTGTTCATACATTCTTTTTGGCTCAAAAGTACACCATAAAACTGGCGCAGCCCCATTCATACATGTCATCCTATATGTTGATGCTCTATCAATGTTAAAATGTTATAATAAAGTGCCATTGAAGGGTTAAAAAAGTTCTGTTAACAGGGTTTTCCCATCTGTCTGTTTCACAGAGTCTGCTTTTCACAATCAGCTTTGGACTCCCATTTCCTATTGAGGCTGTTGGTGGTTCTACAGCAGTAATAGACATTTCAGATCTGCTATTCCTAGCTGAGCCTGATGTAGGGGCATTAGTAATGGATGGGTTTTAACAGCAGGGTACAAGGCTACAGAACTCTAAGGGGCCGTTCACACAGCTTATTTCGGGCACGGATTCCAGCCGTATTGCGCGCTATACTGCGCTGCAGTACGGCTGAAACCCATGCCAGGCATTATGGTAATCTATGGTTCTCATAGAGAACTATGGATTGCGTCTCTCCTCCCCTTTCATGAACCCCGGGCAGAGAATGGAGATTACGGGAGGATACCGCCGTGGATAATGCATGTTTTATGGCCACCGTCTACGCCCCCGCCCCGTGCTCAAGCTGTAATTGCGGGCGAAATCCGTCCAGCGAACCCCACCTAAAGAGTTACATTTTATCAGTAGGAAAGATAAACAAGCTCCTTTGCTGCTGATAAGGCACAGCAGGGAGTGACATCACCAGCACAATCAGTGCTGCTAGAGCAGTTAGGTGGTCCATAACATAGGAAACTTATGTAAACAAGCAGGAGATAAGAACTTCTCTGACTTTGAAGGAAGGCAAAATCACAGCAGCAATATACTTGGTAATAGCATATATTAAACTTTGCCTACATGTTTATAGCTAATCAGTGAGTAAATTGCATGACAGATGGGGAACATTTGATTTACATCTTGTGGTATAGTATGGAAACGTGAGATGATAACATTTGTGAAGTCTGTTGATAAAGGGCTGAAACTCCTTTAAGATTTTTGAAAAATATTCTTAGCACACTACTACCATTGATTTGGAATTACAGGGGACATTTCCTTGTGAACTATACTAATGGTGTACTAGTATCTCATCACTGTTCTGTGTTGTCAAAGTTGCACAGGGGTTTTCATATGTTTACAGCAAAAAAAAATGCCTTTATATGACAGGTTTTACAGGTTTTTTTTTTAGCAACAGAAATCTCTAAGCAATACGTAAGTGAAGATTTTTGACAGTCAAAGCCAATTAACCATGATATATCAATGTGTCATTTTCCCTGGATTTCTCCTTTAGATAGTGTACTTTGTATAATGCAGGTCTGTGCTTAGAATTTGTGTGTTGTATTTTGAGGCATGACATATGTGTTAAGATGTTGACTATTATGGTATAGTCATCTTGAAAATGTTGACTAGGAAATAAATTTACTCCAGGTAACAGCCGTTTAAATTGGCAAATCTCCTGTATTCTCAATCCTCAATATAACAAAGGAATAAAAATCATTGGGTCCATTTTAGAAACTGATTGGTTGATACCAAAAATGCACATGAAAGCAGTATCTATTGAAATATACCATGTTTGAACTGCTTAACATGGAGATGTAAGGAGTACTTACAAATTCCCTAACTTTTGGAGATTGCAATTTGCAAGCTAACAAAACTAATAAATATGCATTTGGTAATTAACAGATTGCATGTTGATTTGTGCTGTCGTTTCATTCTTGCGAATGGATTACTTTGCTGTGGTGATGAAAATAACAATTAGAAAAAAATTATTTAATTTGATTGTTTTGGAAAAAAAGGAAGCAGCAAAATCATTCCAACATGTTTGCAGTTTGACGGAGCTCACATTCTATGCAGCATATCCGACTCTGATTTGATTAAATGTGAAACACATGAGATGATCAAAATTTCTTCCATTCTGCAAAGTAGCATGTTTAGGAAATTTCTTGTTTTTGATCCTTAAATTGATGTACAGTATTGTATACCTCAATACAGTGAAATTCCTTTAGTTTGTCATTTTATAATATGGTCACTCCAATAGTAGGATACTTGTTGCTGGCAGAAATCAATTATCGGATACCTCTAATTAAAAAGTAGCATTAATGTTGTTGGGTATTCATAGTGTTGCACTTCAAATGTAGATCAAAGACAAATTTGACCCAAGTATAATGATTCAGGATTATTTACTGGTTTGTATCACTCCAATCCGGTACTCTTGGTCCAATGTCACTTCTGGTCCCATGTCATATGAGGAAAATCATACTGGAAGTGACATCAGACAAAGACCACTGACCAGAAGTGCCATGGAGCACTAAATTTGCTAGTACAACCAGTATAAAACCCTTGCTTCAACCTTTGCTTTAGGTTATGGTTGCCATTTCAGTTAGGGTCAGAGTAAACACCTTTGAGTTCAGGATATCCCGAATGTGAATGGTCAAACCAGCGTTTAAACCGAACAGGGACACGTTCAAGCAGCTCTAGTGATTCTGCTTTAGCATTCTTTGCTAAATTTTATCGGGGAAGAAGACATCTATTCTTAAAGTAATTACTATGTCTTTCTGTCCTCTAATCTGAAATAATTTATCATCCAGCAATTTCCAGGAATCTTACTGTGCATTTTATGCAAGTATGACTACATGAGTACAGTACTGTAGGCGGATTGTTATTATTTAAGCAGTGGTTTTTACATAGATTTTTATATACAATTGTATATACTGAATGGATGTTTTATAATGATTGTTAAAAATTCTATTAACTTTGTTTATTATTTTGATTATTGTTTTGGATGTTTAGGTCAATAACTATTAATATATACACATACATGACAAAATTGCACATTAAGGCCATGTTCACACGGCTTATTTCGCCGCAGATTGGAGCCGTACTGCGCGCCGGATTTGCGCTTCAGTACGGCTCCAATCCGTCCTGTCATTACGGTAAATCCACAGTTTCAAAAGAGAACTGTGGATTCCGTCGCTCCTCCCCGCTCGGCGAATCCGCTGCGGGGGAGAAAGTGACATGTACATTATTTACGGCGTGTACGCGCCAAGCTCTTATGACTAAATTGATAATATAATTTCAAGATATGCTCCAGGTTGGCAAATACAGTTTATTTCTTTGTTCTACTTTCAACAATTTCAACAGCAATAAAAGTAATTATAAAATCATAAAAATAGATTTGGTATGTGATCTATAAAATAAAAATGGAAACTTGTTTAGATGTTCCTTTATGATAAAAAATGTAATTTAAAGGGGAAAAAACAGATAATTTTTTTCATGCAATACTATCACTTAATTATTACATGTAATGTGTTCCACTGTTGATATTTTTAGGAATTCTAGTGTTAGAACTTGTGAACCATGTAGAAATATTATCTTGGTAGTAAAATCAATCTAGGAGAAAAGCTTTCATTCACTGTTCCTCAGGCTGAGGCTACATGGAATCTGCAGTCCAGATAATTGCTTTCAACTGTGTGCTACCATCCAAGGCTTAAATGGGTTTTTTACCATGGAGTTTTACAGAGCCACATGCAGCTTCAGAGTCACACTTCCTGGTTAGGCTGTGGGTAATTCCATAGCAGTGATTGGCTTATCAACACTGCTATTCCTAACTATTCCTGTTAAAATTACATGACTGCAAGAGCTTTATAATATGCAGTGTACATGGCTAAAGAGCTCTAAGGGTATGTTCACACGATGTATTGCGGCACGTACAGTACGCTCCGCAATACATTGTTAGTTTTGGGAGCTCGCACTACCACACTCATAGTCCCACCAGCCCCATAGACATGCATTACTCGCGGCGCGGAATCGCTGCAAATAATTGACATGTCACTTATCTCCCCGCGCGTACAATATGGTCAATGTACGCGCGGGGGGACGAGGCGTGAGAGGGGCGGGGGATGAGAGATATGGATTACCATAATTATGGGGCACATTTTCCCACATATTAAGTGCAGTACGCCGCGAAATACATGACAAAATACGCCTCAAAATAAGCCATGTGAACATACCCTGCTTAAAACTTCTCATTAAATTAACAAAGCTTCTGTGCTGAAGATAAGGCTCAGCAGGGTCAAAGTGTCTGGCTCACAGCAACCTGGAACACTCCGATAAGGCCGAGAGGAGGGTAGGGTGGTTAGTAACCTAGTAAAACTTGTATGCACTAGCACTAGATAAAATCTTCTTCATCTCCTGAACAAAGCAAAATCAAAACAGCAGTGTATTTGGTAATAGTCTTCATTCAACTTCCCCTCCATGTTGTGGTGAGAAAACCCCTTTAAGGCCAACCGTAAGTTGGATGTCATATGGAATACCTTCTACTGATACTCCCTTTATGGTGTCCAATAGAACGCCCAAATGATACACTCATACAGTGAACAAATAAACCATATAGTATCTGATTACCACTAAACCGTTCCAACTAATACTGTCAACTAGTTGCCTAAATGACACTACCCAGTCAATAACTTGGATTATGTTGATGATTTATGTGGAGTTAGATTGTAAGGCATCAAAGGTGCGATGTCTCAGTGCCCAGGCTATCCAGACCATCATTGCTGTTCTTCAGTAGTAAGTCAACTAGAGAATAAAATTGACAAATAGAGAAACTTCATGGGGCAATAACAAACAGGTAGTATTACAGGGCAATAATATGCATGCTCACCACATATTGTTGTGTGAGATACAACAGCTTTTTTGGTTTTGTAATGTTCATGGTTGCTCGAAGTCCAGTCGCAGTATGGTTCTCTCTAAGTACATTGAGATTCCAGAATAAAATGCAAATTTAAAATAAATAAATTAAAAAAAGATTTTTGGTGGAACAAGCTCCCAATAAAAAATGTCAGAGTAGGAGAAAAAGAATGTAGAGGTTTTTCTTATCATCTATATTTATATATTCCTCATATCAGACAGTAAGCTTATGCCATTGCCTTTGCTTTGGAAAATCATTCCAGAAGATCTGAAAAAAGCCCAAAAACCTGTTGTCAATTTCATGGGATTATAGAACTGTAGACACAAACCTCCTCTTTCCTCTTCTCCTGCTCTTCTGTTTTTAGTTGGAAGCTCAATTCACTAAAAGCCATTTTGTAGTTATTTCTTTTAATTTGCATTTTCTTCAGTTGTAACAGGCAATTCACCTTCTGCAACCTCTCACTACTAACGCCAACCCTGGTCCCTTACACAAAATTAATTTTATATGGTTCACAAAATGTAGTGCTTTAGGATGTTGCTTTATTCTTCCAATGAACGCATAATGATGACTTATTGCTTCTATTGATTTTACCTCTGTATCTTGAAAAGGATATAGTTTATTGTCTAAAACTTGCAGATTTATTATACTTGCTGCAACATTTTAACCACTGCTATAAATAATTGTCTTTGCTTAATATTTGAACTTGACATAGATAATGTTTCACTGAATTGGTCTTTGTCACGCTAAAGTTATGTGAAAAGATGCTCATGTATCGAATTCAGAGAATGCAGCCGCCTGCCCGGTGATGGCAAGTCGACATGCAATTCTTCCCTTTTTTAACCTCACCATAAATTATGTTAATTGGGAACACTAATAAAAGACCAAATTGATTTTGGTTGAGGGTTTGACAAAAGGATAACTTGTGCTATAGTACAACACATTTGAAAGGCTGCCAGAATCATAATGGAATAAAAACAATTTCTTCAAAGATGAGGGAATCTGTTCTGCTCATCTTACTCCATCAATATTGATCACATAACGGCATCATTGTTGCCAAGAAGTGATGTTCCTTTTATTTTTAAGGCTTCTTAGTGTCCTTAGAAGAAACAGACTATTTTGTATTTCCGCTGCCTTTCTTATTGCTGGATTTAGTTATATCTCTACCAAACACCTTGCAAGTAGCAAATACATTTCATATACTTAAAATATTTATCAACGTTTGCCAGAGAAGATCCTCATATCCAGGTGGGCTTTACCTCCTGAAAGCAATTATGGATTTCACATCCCATGTGGATAAGTTTTAGATTCCTTAATTCTATCATGGAGCACATGCAGAACTAGTCATGTAGTGATATCACTGCACAGACACACAAATACATATTGTCACCAGACTTGATCATTTAGTTTCTGTCACTATTTGCAATGACTGCTCGCTTAATGATTTACGGCCTACAAGAAGAGACATAAGATAAACGTATATTGAAAGATGTCTTTTTTTTTATAACAAGAGGGACGTCTTTGAATTGTTGGACTGTGACCATTTATGTAGTCTTAGTAGGGTTTTCCCACATGCTAGAAAGGCTAAAATGGCAAGTGCTTCTGATCTTTGAGCTTCCTATCATCACAAATTAGGAGCCAAATCAATCCAAGAAACTTGAATGTATATGGCCGCATTTACTTAACAGGAAAAGTATTTTATGCATTGAGTTTTGAAGATGAATAATAATTTAAGATAATTTTATTTAGTCATTTGGACTAGACTATTGTGTAAATCACTAGTGGTAAATCTGCCATATAATAGGTTATTGAAATGTGGTCCATTATCAGAGAGAAGTGTAATATGGTCAACCAAGTTTGAGACAAAGATTAGGTATTAACACTCACAGACTAACTGCACTAAGTCTACCAACAGTTCCTATGGTCAGGTATATTGCAAGAGAACATAGACCACAGCACAGCCATGTAATCTAGCACTATATGTGTTTTTGCTGGCTCTGTCTAAATAAGATTGGGGCGGGGTACAATGCTGCTTTAATATAACCAACCATAGTGCCATCATACTACAGTAAGGCACAAAGTCCTAGTTAGAGTGCTCGGTAGCATGACTGTCGCTGTAATAGCCATAATATCCCCTAAAATCCACTTAAGGCACAATCAACAAGACAGCCACAGCACCCCATAAAACCCAGTTATTGGGGTTCTATGGGTTATTATTTTATAATGTTAAGTTAGTGCTATACACACATACTCATATCGTATGAATGTATATACTCACCTTGGCACAAACCGATATTCCAGAACTGATGTTGCCGGTGGTGTACCCTAGTGTCTGTTTATTTCCAGTTGCTGTGATCATTGCCCACTTGTTTACTAGCATTGCTATGATTGTGGAGGGGAGGCCATGTTCACATATTTCATAATAGAGCCATTCTGAGCAGGACCTTTTTTTCATGGGTCCCATAACAGCTGCTGTACACAGCAAACTTACTGTATCGGACCATAGACATGATCTTGTCCTATCCAATTAATGCCATTGATTTATTAAGAACAATATATATTTTAAACTCTTTTAGTTGTTACAGTCTTTTATTTTGTTATTTCTTCCTTTTTCCCCCTTTAATTTTCTACCCTTTCATAAAGAGCAATATTTTCTTATTTTTTTACTCCATAACATGAATATGAATATTAACTATGCCCAGAACATTTCCCTAAGTGTATTTCAGGGGGCGACTTCAAATAAAGTCTTTTGGGGAATAATGAACTTTTTGCTGAAATTTAAAACCCCAAAGGCTTTTATATTGGGGGGAATATCTACAAGGGAAATTTTTTCGATATAAGGCAGAACACTTTTTAAAGGCAACATTGCCTGTCAGACTAATTTAATGTGTTAGACATTTACTTTTCAGTGATATTAGGAGACAAATACATTCACAAACATCAAAGAGAAAACCAGCATGTATCACTGAAATGTAGGATGTATACAATGTCCAAGTACTTTCAGTACATCAAAGAAGCAGTAGATTTTCACTTTGCCCAGTTAGTTTGGCACAGATCTGTACGTGGATGAATCCAACTAGTTCAAGCATGAAATCTTATTTTTGGTATTTAGTTTATAATAACAAAATAGATAACTGCTGAAAAGGGTTTTCCAATTTGATTTTATGGGTTTTAAACATTTTGGAAAAAAGGTGAAAAACCATCCCGAAAAAATTTATTATTCTGAAAGAATACATAAATCTTTTATATGAAATGATAGATTGTACTGGTTGAGTTTATCCATTTTGTATGCTTGTTAATATGTTAAAATGATGTACTACAGAATTGGTACATGGATCATTAACAGCGTGCCTGACAAGTGTTTACCGAAGTTGACCTAAATCCAACAATACGATGGTCACACATAAGCCACTCCTGAATATATCTTTACGACAGTACTAATCATGCTAATGAAATATCAGCCTCATAATAACACCTTATACCATTCTTACAATAGTCCCCATAGTACCAAAACAATAGTAGTCCCCACACTCATTGTCATGCCTAAAACGACAGTATTATAATAAAACACAACTCATTTGTTCTTTGGTTCCTTCCTTCGCCAGAAAAAAGAAATGCTACACAGGGATAGACTATTGGTAACATCCTATTCCTGTGGCAATATCTGGTACTGAATAACTACAAGAGCAGGGAAATAACTAGAAATGGCAGGTTCCCATAAAAAATTGCTTATCACGTGCATGTTCCATAAAGGATGGCAGAAAAAATATTGTATACAATCCAGACACATCCCGCATGTGTCTCTCACATGCTAGACACGTCCCGTATACACCACTCACAGCCCCCAAACCCCGAACCCCCATCAGTCCTGCGGAGTTCTGCGCTTATCCAGTTTTGGAAACAAAGCTTATAAACCCGATTTTAAAATTCATCCATTGGTTTTAGGAAGACTGTATACAAACTGAAACCCCCCCAAATGAGTTTTTTTTAAATAAAAATAAATTTTTCTTCACTGCTGAAATATTTTCATTTAAGGAACACGAAAGGT